>VUQH01001126.1:5980-21654 GCA_015106775.1 Etroplus canarensis
TTTTTGGGACTCATCTGGATACTGGGGTCAGGGGTGTTGCCACTTTGGCTTCCTGATGCAGGCAGCTGTAACTAGTCACTGAACCTCTCCAGTGTTTATGCATTTTAGAGCTTTTCCAATCTTACCAGGGTCCCTTTTTTTTTTTTAAATGGAGTTTCACATTTGGCACAACAGCTTTTCAGCTGAAAGTGTTGATTTGGATGTTTGAAAACAATGACCTGGTGAATGTAAACAGCCCATCTCAGTTTGTCCTGTACTTTCTTAATCAGGCATATAACAAAGCTTGATAGTGTTGCTGATAACTTGGCACTTCACTGTTTTGTTCAAATGTGGTAACTTCTGTCTCCAAATCCAATGTGACAGGAAAAGCTGATAAGGCTTTTAAATGCCAAATGTGTAAATAAAGCAATTTCCCCCCTGTGATTGATGTTCTGATTATGATATGTTGGCTATGTCCTAGTTTGATGTATATAAGCTCATACTGAAGCTTACTGGGGCAACGGTTACTTCTGGCAACCATTTTCTAGAGGCAAAGGTGGTGAAAAAACTTGTAATTTAACATAAAAACCTGAATTCCTTATGGTTTTTGTATAAGCAAGTGACAGTGACCAAGAATTTACCATTTCTTTCAGACTTAGAACTGGAAGTATAACACATGGCTCATGTACAAACACTGGGGTTCAATTACATGATTTATTTACAGAAGAAATACAATAACAAGCAATACACTGTATATCAATGGTTTTATTTCGCTTGCTTGCAGTTTTTTTCCACTAGGTGGCTCTGCTGTTAGCTCAGTCTCTGATCCAGAGCAAACCTAAATTATGAAGAGTTTAGTGCTGGCCCTTCCCTGTGTGCATGTTTGAAGGGGGTCTTATTGTAGGCAAGAGGTGGAATACATCGAGACCAGGAGAACCAGGGAGAAAGAGGGTTCAGTTTTGGCATGGTGTGGAGCAACAGTAAGCCTGAAATGGGGAATATGATGGGAAAAGCAACATGGAGACTCTTGTTTAGAGTCACATGAGCACATGGTGTCCAGATCGTTCATCAGACATTTTCTGGTTGGGCTGAAGACTTGATGAAGCCCCTTGATCAGGCTCATTTTGTGTGGCTGGTCCACACTTCTGAAAGCCTGCACTCAATGCTATAGACAGGAGGAGCAGTGAACTCTTGCTCATTTTGTAAACCCTGGTCAGAGCCTCCATTTGATAAGAGTCTGGAAGAATAAAGACACAAATTGGGTATAAAAGTGAAACACTTGCTGAACCAACCATTGCTCACACTCTCCTTAGTGGTCCACTTTGGGATATTCTGCAGACATGTCCAGAATCTCTGCTCTTTAGAGGTTCTGCAGCCACTGTTGATGAGTAGACAAAGGGGAGAAACATTTCATCATTTTGTATGCCAGTGCATGTAGAGTTGTACCAAAGTCATTCAGACATTACTCACTGGGTCAGATGTGGCATTCAACAGCCAACGTTTCTGTTTAGAGAGACTGATTTATTCAATCTCTTTTCCACAACTAGTTTCAGAGTCAGGCGGTCATAGCAAAACTTTGGTTTTCTGATGTAATGTGTAAAACAGATTTTATTTCCTTAAACAGATTTATTGTGGTTGGATCTGAATTTTGATGAGCTACTTTTATCCTCAACTTGCTCACCCAAATAGTGAGCTTACAACTGATCTATGAAGTATTTTTAAATGTTTTAGATCAAAAACAGAATGCAAGCAAATGGGTTTCCTTCGGACAGCCTATCTGGGAACCACTTCAAGATATGATGCAAGAAGTTCATTTAGAATCTTAGTGCATAGAAAGTAGGTTGACCTCAGTGGGGAAAAAAAACAAATTAGAGTATTTACCCTCAAAATACTCCAGTACTTCATTCCTAGAGATTTGTCCTAATGTGTACATTCCAGATGTTCTTGGCAACTGTAGTCATTAAAACGAAAAAACAAAATGCTCAGGAAACAGTCCAAACTGACCAGGTGATATATGGGCCATGTAAATTTGTGTTTTACCTTAAGAGCCATTTGAAGCTGTTGATCACATTCTTTGAGACTCCGTGTTCAAACTGTTGCTGAACTGTCCATTGTTTAATGCTAAACTGTTCTAGCAATTTCCTTTCCTACTTAGAAGCACATCTTAAACCATCACCTGTTATGATTTTACAGAGACTAAGTATCTGAGGCAGCCAGATAAGACTTTATCCCATGAATAGGAAATTCAGTCATTACAGTAGCAAAAAGACAGATGATATAAAAAGTGACATTGACAAGAAATATATAATAATATGAAAGAGACACTATACTATAAACTGATGTACATGTGTAAACATGGGGGAAAATGAGGTAGTGGGGTGAATAAAGTGACTTAAGTAATGGGGTGGGCTAGATCCCTCTAATCTCTTCCCTCTTATCTAATTTGCTCCTTAGAGTTGATTGGACCTAGACATACACATTACTTACATGCAACTCAGCCAAGCTGCAGGTGCTGGTGCACCCCCATACCACCACAGATGCTGGCTTTTGCACATTTCACTTGTAACAATTTGGATGGTTGTTTTCATCTTTGGCATGGAGAATGTGATGCTTTTTTCTGAAAACAAGCTAAAATCTGGACTCGTCTGACTAAAGCACATGGTTCCACAGTTTTTGGGCTATTTGAGATGAGCTCAGGCCCAGAGACTGCGGCAGAGTTTCTGCACACAGTGAATGTATGGTTTCCTCCTTGTGTAATACAGTTTCATGCTGCTTTTTTTTAATTTAGCGATGGACAGTTAAGTGACTGTGTTGTTGTACTCCCCAACCCAGCAGTTATATTTGTCACAGTAGCATGATGATTTCTTAAGCAGTGCCACCTGGGGACTCATAGATCACACATCTCTGAATTCTCTTCACAGCTCCTGCGAACCTTTTTGAAATATTATGTACTGCAGATGTTGAAAGACATAAATTCTCTGCACTCTTGCCTTGAGAAATGTTCCTTTTGAGTTGACTAACAGTTCTCATGTCTTAGCACAAAGAGATGCACCAAATCATTCTTGCTTGCAAAGACTGAGTCTATGATCGGATGTTACTTTTACATCCAATCATGATACCTCACCTACTTGATGTGGAGTCTTCCAAATGCGTTTTTACTTTGATATTTTTGTCTTTTTCAGTCTTATTTTGACAGTTCTAACATTTAAGTGTGTTACAGCCATCAAATTCTAAATTTGTGCTTGTTTACAAAGCGTAATTCAGTTGCTCAGTAAAACTACTGAACTATTTTTAATTGGAATTTAGAAAATATACAAACCTTTCAGGAAATTTGGTTTTATTTTTGTAAAAGAAAAAAGTTAATCATCTCCTTAAAATATATTTAAACTCTGCTGAAGGTTTTTATTTTAAATAGTGTCAGTTCTGAAAGTAGGACCCAGAAGCATACTGACACAGAATGAAGAGTTAGGCAGTTTATTTACAAGATGGTGCTTGTCCTTAATGTGTTTTTTTTTATTTACTTTCCAGCAGAGTCTGGAGGGAACTGCAGGGATTAAAAGGGAATTGTGATGTGGATAAGCAACAGGTGATCAGCCTAGACTCCACCCAACCAAAATCCACATTTGCAGACTAAGCACATAATTAATTGGCCCAACCCACACCTGAGAGCGGAGGGGAAGAGAAAGAGAGGAAAAGAGGGAGAGAAGGAGAGAGAGATGTAGATCATGACCCAGAGGCTGGGGGGACCATGACAAATAGAGGGTTACATAAAAAAAACTTACCATATTTGAGGCCCTGTGGCTTACATGGCAGCCCTTCCTTGCATAAGCAAATGAGGACAGTGACACCAAAACTTTATTGACTTGCTTATGGATTTGAAAAAAAGACATCAATTTTTGTGTCACCCCAGTGTAAGTAAAGATTGCAACCTTGACACTTTTATAAAAACTGGCTCTGCCATTGTTCAGGAGCTGTGCATTTACACTTATGACTCACAGCATGTGGATGGAGAAGGTGTATAAACAGACTTTGAGGTTCAACTACGTGATTTATTTACAAAATTTGAGGCAGTTTTAACTTATTTACGCTGTAACTTTGAGTCTTTTACCCTTTCGTCCTCACTTGAAATTGTTCCCACTAGGTGGCTCTGCTGCTGTTAGTATTTAAGTCTATCATCCCATAAAAACCAAGGCCTCCAAATGGAGGCATGCAGTGTGCTCAGAGTTTCAGAGGAGGGGCTTATTGTGGTGATAAACTAAAGTTGGGAGATGACAGGAAAGGAGAAGAGGTGGTATACATGGGGAAGGAGGGCACAAATAGTCCTGGTATGATGTCGAGTAAGTGTGAGGATGAAATGTGGAATGAAATAAAGAGTAATGAGCTGGGAACTTTTTGCTCTTCTCATTATGTTGTATTTTCCTGGCTCATGTTGCTGTGCTTTATTCAATTGTCCCGACAGAGCTTGAGAAGTTTAAAGCCTCCTGTCTCCTCAGGGGGGCCTATAAAAACAGCCTCTGATTGGCTTGCACTTATGAGTGACGACACTGAGCAAAGAATGGACAATTGCAGGCTCAAACTTCAGTCTGTTCCCACCATGCTGAACATGAAAGGTGTTATCAGAAAAATAAAGTTTCGTTTTGCAGAAATTGTATCACATAAAGGCACTGCAGGTAGAATTATGGCTAATGTGACATCAGTTCTCACTAATTCGATTAGTAACTGCAGATCATTCTGCTTTCTCAACATTTGGAATAAGCTGAAGTGAGACCATGGGAAAGTTTCCCTGTTGTGGGAACCGAAATAAAGTGAGAAAATGAGCAGCTCAGAGCAGTTTTTATGACGTGTGAAACATCAGCACTTACATGCCAAAACAGAGCTGGTGTAAATGGAGGAGCTTCAGTACAAATGGAAGAAAGTCTCATTTATTTTCTACATTTTCAGCCAAGCACATAAGAGAAAAAGTTGGATGGATGGGCCAAATGTGAGAATGGCACGTTCCTCTGCTGCTGTGATAAAGTGTGAGCAGGAGTTTTATCACATGTGAGTGTTAAGTGTGAGCTGTTTTCAGCTTCAGCACAGCTTGTTAGATGTTTGGACTTCACACAGCTCTCGTTTCAAATCAAACCAGTTGTCCACACGTCCCCAACCCAGCAGGCCCAACCCCGCCCCCCTTTTTTTTGTCACCGACACACGCCAGGAGTCAGGATATTAGTGAACGGTCCATCTCTCCGCTAAAACGGACACATTTCAAACCAATCAGTTTCCATCACAGGCTCAGGTGAGCTCATTTTAAAAGGCTTATTTATGGGGCGGGTCCACGTGGCTTAAATCCTGCGCACATTAATGCTCGAGCGCACACACTGATCCAAAGTGCGCATTACGCATGTTTACATTCACAAATCAGGTGCACATTTCTTTCTATATCTACATCCTTGTGCTGCGTAAACTGTTTCTTCCCTTCCCAGCTAAAAACCAGGAGTGATCCCTGAGCCTGCACTAATCGCTCTCCCTTTCATTTGAAACGGAAGTGTTGATGCTTCTGAAAAGCCACTTAATCTCTTCAGTGATCCGATCATCCCACTGTTATTTCCACACTCTTCAGCCTATTATGAGGATCAGGGTGGCCAGAAATGCAGTGCGCAGACAGCCACCCCAAAAACTCAAAGCACACATAAGGCTGAATTCACTGCGCATCAGGTGAAAACGTCACACAGTCATCCAGAGTCTTTCATTTGGACGGTGTGTGGGAGGAAAGTGACTGTAAGACAGAAAACTGAGCCTGACCAGCGGGACTTATCTCGGTATTAATGCAGCATGGGTCAGCCAATCCAGAGTGGTTTAAAACACCTCACACACATGCATACATTCTCTGTATCCAACATACAGGTGTGGAGGAGAGGTCCTGTGGGCTTGTGGAGTGGTGCATTCACTACTTTTTGTAATATTCACTAGAGAACTAAAAAGAAATGCTGCAAACCAACTTTTAGTTGCACAGAAAAACATTCTGGACGGATTGAAGCAACAATTCAGGCAGTAAATTTGATCCACTCTGTTCAAACTACCAGACTGCTCATTTTGTATTTTAAAACTTTTTTCTTTTTGTAAATCAGGGCTGTCACCCTTCAGATTTCCACTGGTGCATAAGAAAAAATCACTTTAACAATATTTTTAAGATATCTGCAGCAATTGTAAGGAAAAAACTATCAATGTGTCAATCCACTGCTTTTTGCATCTCATGTTTTGAATATTGAGTTTTTGATCAATACTATGCCTGGATGCACCAGCAAAAAGTCAGTAGGATTATACAAACAACAAGAAGCTCATTAAAATAAAACAACACCTTTTTCTCAATTTCCAGCATTTCAACACATGCAAATGTTGGTATTGGTGCATATTTTATTGAGTTTAGGATAAAAGTGTTTTGTACTTTAATACCCATTCTGAATGCCTTGAATCCTGGTGGGATAAATAACCCCATGTAAAATAAGTGGCAGAAATGTCTAAAACACACTGCATAATAAAAAGTAAAGTGAAATTAAACAGTTTTGAATGACAACATTAAAACCCCTAGTAGACCCACTCTGGAGACTGGTTCAGAGTTTTGGTTAGTGGTAAGTAATTAGTCTACTTTTGGTCAGTTCTAAATATGCAACATATAAACTAATAAGCTTTTGTCTGTCTTATCAGAGCAGCTGAAGGGACGGTGACCATCATGCAGCAGCCTCCCCAGCATGTCTGCACTTTGTTGCCATTCGGCCTCTATGAAGGGATCAGCTTTGTTCTTGCAGGCTGATCACTCTATTAACAAGTGTGAAACTTTTAACAGCTTTTGCAGATTGAATCAAACTGTCAGCCGGGTGTGGTCACTGGAGATCTCCAGACAGTCTGCATTTCAATGTTCCTGGATGTGACAGGGACAGCATAATGGTCACCTATTAAGCATGCAATAATTGTCTTGCAATCAGCAGAGTCCCCTTCATGTTAAGATCTGCCCTAGTTTCCACTTTAGATCAATGAAATACCTCAGATTTTTTTTTTTTATACTTTTAAATATTTTCTAGGGGATTACACTATGTGGTTGTTCTGCATATTGTATTTATCCACACATTTTATACATCCCATATCCCACTTATCATCATCATGTGGCCCTTTGTTTGGTCTCCTCATCATGAAACCTCCACACATTCCTTCAAAGTCCATTTGAAATCATTTATCTAAGAAGGTATTAGTCGTGCTGGGCTGATCTGTGGACAGGATGCTCTTTGTGCGCCTTCAAGCTTGAACCCCACAAAGAAAAGCCCACACCAGGCTGTAATACATCGGTTAAAGCTGGAATCTCATTAGGGTTTCATTAGAGGAGCGTCTGTGTAAATGAAGATCAAACGCATTTACAGGAAGGTTTTTGCACTCACTGAATGAGTATGGATTATTATTTGATCATAAGCCTGAAAGAGAGAAGGAGATGTATGAATTGAAATAAATTTAATGAAAATATTAAACACACTCTAGTAGTGTAAACTGTGGATAAATGAGATGAAAAAGAGCTGGTACAAGCTGAATATAATAATATAAACTCACCAACTGATTTAAGGTTTAAAAACTAATTTTTATTCATTTGAAATATTCAGCTTATAATTTACTTATTTATGCTTTTGACTGTTTAATTATATATTTTCTTATAGGGTTTCTTTTATTTTTATATTTGACACAATCTGTATTAGGAAAATAAATCCAAAATAAAACACTCTTTTTGCATTATTTTACTGATTTTGTTAGTATGTAGAACCTAATATTAATTACTTCATATTTCTTAACAACATGTTGTATTTTATTGCAGTATATTTACGGAAATTTCTGCAGCTTATTTCTTCACTTTCACAGATGTTATAGGCTGCAGCTTTTCAATGGCCTTAATATTAAAACAAAGCAGAGCTAAGAAGCAGCAAAGAAGTTCAGATACACTTTTAATCCCTGAGATATCTTAAGAAAAATGTTTTAATAAAAACATATAAAAACAATATAGCTCAGTTATTTTTACAGTTTTTCTACAGTTTTTCTACATTATACAGAGATGCTGCTGTAGTATATTAAAAGAACTGTCAGCAGGACATGGATTTAAACTTTAATAAATAAAAGCATTTTTTGCTAATACTGTATATGTCTAAAATTAGAAAACTTTGTCTTGTAATTTGAAAAGGTAAATGTTCTGTTTAATAACAGAAAATGGCCCTTTTAATTTGCTGTGGGCCCACTGTATTAGGAAATAAGAAAAAAAGTATTAATTTTTTTCTTATTTTACAAATAACAACATACACACCTTGTTTCTCTTGTTTAATGATTTATCTTTTTAGTTATTTACTTTGGTGTAGTAGGCCATGGATGAAGTCTCTGTAGTGAGAAGTTTTTTAACCTTACAAAAAATACAGTTAAAAGTTCAATATTTATGTTGCTGCCACTGTTTTGCAATTTTGACATTTTCCAGTAGGCCAGACTGGACCTTCTGGTCTAAACAGTAAAAACAAAAACTAAAAATTTTACAGTAAAATACTGGCAGCAGGGTTGCCAGCATTTTACTGTAAAATTTATAGTGGCTTTATTTACAATTATTTGCTGTAATTTCTTACAGGATATTATTGAACATGTATTTTGTACAGGATAATGTTGCAATTTCTACTGTATTATTAAAGTAATGCTGTGATTTGTGCAGTATTAGTCATGCTCTTATTTTTACAGTATTGAAAATTCTACACTTTTTGTGATGCTGCATTTTTTACTATTTTCCAGTAACACTTTAATTTATACAGCATATATCTAGTGATAATGCTTTTTTAACAGAATTTTTATAGTACCATTGTAACTTCATGTATGTAGTGATGCTGTAAATTAATATTTCGTCAAACTGCTCTATTTGAAGTAAAAATACTGGATTTATATCGTGTCCAGGGGATCACTGTTAATTGCAGGAAACATTTTTAAAAATCTATTTATTTGTGTCTGTGTTGTAAAAAAAACATTTGCAATAGATTGAAAAATGTTAGCATTTATCTAAAACAACTTTTAAATTCAGATACCTCTTAATAATCTGCTCCTAAAACCAATGATGGTATTTTACACAGAACTACACTCTACTTGTGACAGTGGCAGGTACAGGGAGCATGCACTGATACCCACACTTTTAAAATACAATTATTTATAGGCTGTAATAATAAATATATAGACTTCATTAATTGTTATATAGCTCATGCTTATACACAGACAGGAATAAAGACACTTTTAGTAATTCTTGTATGTTTAGTATATTTATATGTAGACTAATAATGTATACAGACTTAATAATTCTTACATACCTAAATTCTTGTTTGACATTTTTATATTATCATATACTTCATATTCATACATGTAGCTCATTTTCCTTTATTCTCAATTCATGTCATTGTTTTCACACCGTGTGCTGGGGAAATGATATTTCAGTCCTTTACATATGGCAGAACTTACACTCAAGCTGACTTTAAAATGTAAACACAGTAAAGAATCTGATTTGTAGGTGACTCTAATAACACATTTAGCGTGTACAAACAGTCTAAGAGTCCAGCTCAACCTGAACCTGCTAATCTGGTCAAAAATTATTCAAATGATATCTCAAATGATATAGCATCTGGACATGTTGTTGTCTTTAGGTTCTAAACAACATTCTTTGCTTAATTGTTCACATAGCAAAACCCTCCACTGGCGTTAAAGCACATTCATTTACTGAACAATGCAGAACCACTGAGGTTTTCTTCTTTGCTGTGAGTTGTGGGGCAGCTCTGTGACTATACCTCACTTAAAGGAAAAATCCCTCCAAACTGAAAACCAAAGGAGATGTAAAAAGTATTTATTCATAATAACAGAAAAATCACAGTAATAACACTGTAAATGAATGCCAAGAAACAAGTAGATTATAGTAGGGTTACATAATCTTATCTACTTTGTGAGCATCAGCATGCGTGCAGCTATATCACGCCATCAGACTTTGCCTGCAGCCAGGCCCTGGGCTTTCTGAAACTCCTGCTGTAAACTAGACAAGACTTCTCGATGTTGTTCAGATTTCTTTTCCATGTCTTTCAGTAGCGTCTCATACCTCTGACTGCAAAAGGACAAAGAAGAAAAAAAAAAAACATGCAGGTTTAAAGAACACTTCCACAATAATTAAGACGTTTAATATAGCCAACAATACAAACAGAGGTGTACACACGCACACTTTTTTCTGTAGTTTTATAAAATTTAACCCCTTACAAAATACAAAGTGGCCATTAAGCTGAACACGGTTATATTTGTTGTTTGTGGCAGGACAGTTATGTTGGGTTTTACTATATTTACTTGTACTTGACAGAATTTAATGAATACCACAGGGTCCTTTTCCTTCTCCTGTGGCTGAACACACACACAATCATGTAATCTTACAGTAAAGCCTGCGACAAAGATCCAACTCGTGACTGCCCTCTACCTATTAAGGAGCACAGAGACACAAGAATTGTCTGCCTTGATATCACTAGTGGAGTTTATGTTTTCACTTGAATTTCTTGCAAGTGCCAGCACTACACAATGTACTACTAGGATTGAAATAGTGGGGAGGAAATCAGAAAATACCGAGTCAGATGTCAGACGCTAGTCTCTTGGATACAAAAACCAAACAGAAAGAGAAATACTACAAGGAGTCACAAAATACTTTTTGTATTTAAGTAATATCCATGTATGGGAAACACTGCACTGTCTATTTCAATAACAAGGATAGGATATGCAACGTGATGACAGAAGTAATGCGGAAAGTTTAACTGAAACAGGAAAATGTTTGGTCGGGTGAGCAGCTAACAGATAATCTTAGCCTATAATTTTTGCATGTTCAGCCAAGGTGCACATAGTAACATAATCTCAGCACAAAAGGAACCTCACAGTAAATTACACTCTTTCTGCAGTGAGGCATCCCTTATTCTCCACAGGGCTGATGAGTGCCAGAATATTCTAACGTTTTACAGGAGCAGAAAAAGCCATGTGACTGTAGTTAATACTTGAGTTCTCATCAGTTTTTCCTTCATCATAATATTATCAAAACAAAAACAGTGAGAGTATGCATACCTCAAGCAAAGCTGAACAACCCTCAAATTTCTGTTTTCCTAATGTATTTCTATATCTTTATTTTTGATATATTTAAATTCTTTGACAATGAAAACATGCTCTCAGAATTTGGAATCACAGTAATATAATTTTTAGTCTAAGAATTATTGGATCAGCCTCATAAGCCCTAATCATAGGGTGTTACACTAAAATATCTCCACCTCTCCTCCAGCATCTACACTCAAAAGCACTTATTCTAAAAATAAAATAATTTACAGATTTAATTAATGCTATTAATGCCATCAACAGGATACAGTAAGATGACTGCTATGATGTTAGGTCCCAAACATGTTTGTATTTGGCTTTTGAAATTGAAAATAAACTATATGGAAATCCAGCTGACCATTTATGTAATAGTGATTTGCACCACTAGATGGTGTAAGGAGTCAGTGTCTCAAGTGTGCCCAAGAAGAAATATTGGTGAAGAAACAGATGTTGGAGGTACAAGTATTCTGGTGAATCAGACAGTAAATACTGCCTGAAGCACCTAAAAATGGACTCTCATCACCAGGAGAACACAACCCCAGAGAGAAATCACACTTGGCTGCGTAGTGGGGGAAATGTGCTTGATTAATGCAGCACTATCCACACACGATGGTGCTAATTGTGTGGTACAAACAGAATAAGTGCACAGTGGGTATAGCAGCTGGTCTCCAACTCCGTGCAAACACAGTGGGTGTGACAGAAAGAGAAAGCAGGGAGTAAACCAGATTTCCAACATGAAGAGAAAGGTTATACCAGCCAGAAAGCAGCGAGTCACAATGAACATACACCAACAGATGATTAAGCCTAAAGTAACTAAGAAGAGGACATAAGCACAGATATCAGCTGAATGGTTAAAAAGGATCTCAGTAATTATATTTTTCCTTTATTCTCTGATCTTTAAAAAAAAATATTAGTTTTTAAGCCATTTTATGTGTAACTGATGTTAACAGTAGCTTTATATTAAAGTTGTAGGTTTTGTCCATAAGGGTTGCTTAAGTTCAGCAGAGCGCAACTTCGAATAATGCAGTCACTGGGTATGACGAGCACTTCAAGCTACCTGCCAAACGGTTAACCGGAGGATCTCAGATCCATACATAAGTTTCCTTATCAGAGTTGGGCTGGAACCTTTCCCAGAGGAAGATCACACCTGAACAGGTCACCAGGTCGCTAACACAGATGCACCAATATATAACCTCCAATTAACCTAACAAAATGTATTTGTACTGTGGAGGCCTCTTAAAGTGCAGTGGTGTGTGGAATGGACGGATGCTTGGCTTACATTTCTCCGTTGATGTACTCCAGCCTTTTGGCCACAGTGGCTTTGGCCTCATCCAGGTCCTGCTTCACTAACACAGGACCAATGAGCTTATAGACAGTGTTTGAGCTGTCCAGCAGATCCAGCTCCTGCCAGGACAAAGTGAGATCACATGTTACACCACATATCCCAATATACAGAGGAAGAGAGTGTAAACAGTAAGAGGAATGATGTTAGTTACCTCTTTAACAATGTTGTTCTCTGTCAGCTGAGTCTCCAGCTTCTGTCTGGCTGATAAGCTCTTGCTAACCTCTGAACAAGCACACAGCCATTAGCTCATTAAGTACAGATTACACATTTAATAATGCATTAAAAGTATTATTGTCACCAAAGATAGACATTTGAATGCATAAGACACATAAACAGACACACTTTAATGCCTAGCCGTCCTAATATGGTGACTTAGCTATACCCATCATGCCACATTATAAGCAGCTATGCAATGCTAACTGGCACCTACCTTTCTGTATCTGTGCGTATTTTTCTACTTCGGCTTTCAGCTTCTTTTGAATGGCCTCTGCCATATTTGTGTTTGACTTAAAGAGCGCCGCCGAGCGAGTAAATATTTCAGAGAGAGGAAGAAGCTATATGTGGTGTGGCATGAAAGCTCTGTGCCGGCTAATCGGAAAGGGCTGAGGCTAGAGCGGATGTTAGCTCATCCCTTCAAAGTAAGAGCCCAATTTGGGCTCTTACTTCAAAGTAAGAGTTGAAGTACAGAAGTTGTCAAGTTGAAGCATTCAGCCAAGAGTGCGAGCGTGTGTTAGTACAGTAACGAAGTAAATGTATTTAAGCACATTTTGAGTATTAATACTTTGATTTCGTTTTTGTTTTGTTTTTTTGGGGGAGTGGACTTACTACTGTCACCACACTATATTTGAAAGACAAATAGCCTACTTTTGACCCCATTACATTTCTGTAAATGTGGAGGACTTACCTTTGCTCTGAAGTCAGCTGATGAAAATTGGATTATAACTAAAAAATCTCGGGATTTAAACACAGCATAGGCATTAACAACGAAAAGAGAAACATGCAATGTTTCAATCTGATTTGTACTGGAATAAAAAGATAAAGCTTGGGAGTTCATACAGGATGTTGCATGTTTTGGTGTAGACACCATTTTCATACACTATGCATATTCTGATATCTACTTTGGAGCCAAAGAATTGCTTCTTTATAGCACAGAGGTCTCAAGCCTGTGGCTCCGGAGCCACATGTGGCTCTTTGGCCCATTTCCAGTGGCTCCCTGTGACTTTGACTAGTTGAATATGAATATGGAAATAAACAATGATTATTTTTTTAAAAAGAGTTCTTTGCTTTTACCACCAAGGCTGCAGGCTCACTGGTGCTTGATCTGTGGCTTGATTTCAAATAAAAATTAAACTGAGACTGGCATGTTTTTTTAAAGTGATTAGATTTCAGTCTTATTTATTTTAAAAGTAGGCTATTTTCAATTTGATTCATTTGCACAACAGGTAGGACTTGAAGTGGCTTGTGTAGTTTCACTCAGTTTCAAAGAAGGTCTATATATGCTAGTATTTTTATTGACAGTTTTCATTATATTAGTTCTATAACTTATGAAATGCAACAAAAACATGGAATTAATGTAATGAAAAGGCAAAGTAAAATAACCATTAAATACCAAGTAATAATAAATGCCACTGCAGAGTAGTCACATGTGATTAGTCATTTTAAGTTACACCTATTAGTATTGTCCATAGACTACACTAATAGTATACTGACCTTTATTATAAGGCCCAAATATGTTTTGCAGCTCCATGTGGATTCCTGGTGGCAAAAACTGCTCAAAAATGGCTCTTCTGGTAGTAAAGGTTGCTGACCTTTGTTAAATGTGGACTTTATCCAAATGTATTAGAGGGTATGACCACACAGGTCATCAGAAAAGAGCAGAGAACTTGTCACAGATGCCTTTTTCTTTCATATTTAGTGTAAGTTTAGCAGTAACCCCACTAACATCACAGAAGTTGGTGGTAGAAGTATGCTGCACAAATGCATAGTTCAAGAGGCCTTGTAACTACTGGCTATTCAAAAATTGCAATGTTTCTATACTGAGTAAAGCCTGGCTGATATTTTTGTAGTCACCTATTTTGGGCTGTTCTGTTATTGTTCCTGTAATTTTGGAACTACAAATCTGTAGCGCATGAGTTAAAAAAATGTACATCTTTTCTAAATAAGCATAACTGACCATACACCCATGTATCCTTTACTGCACTCATGCATTATGAATATACATTTTAACCCATAAAAACTCGGACCCATTTTGTCTTACAGGAAAATTATGGGGAGTACACAACAGACTAAGAGGCCCACACAGCTGTAAAAAAAATGTAAAGTGTGTGTTACATGCATGTCACCATGGGTTCTTATGGGTTAAGATTTTTGAGCAATTTTATGCCAAAAAAATCTGTATGGAGCCACAAAAAATATCTGAGCGTTTGCTCATAGGGAATCATCGGATTGTTTTTCAGGGTTTTCAGTCTAATATTTCAGGAACTTTTACTTAAATAATAGAGTACATTGAAGCAACTTTTGTTGTGAATTTGAGCTATATAAATAAAATTGAATTAAACTGAACCTTATAATGAAAGTGACAGTTATGTATAAATTAGACCATCAACATTACTGATCAGGTAAAAATTTAAATCTTTTACCACAAATAACTACTTTGCAGTGGACTGCAGTTGAAGTGTCCCTGTAGTGTTGTGGTTTACACATCTGCCTGACAATTGGAAGGTCCCTGGTTTGATTCCAAGTGGGGACACAAGCCCCTCTCACCACGGCGGGTTGCATCAGACGAAAATGAAGATGATGAAGATATACTTTATTAATCCCCTACTTGGGAAATTACTATTTTGTAGGTATATACACACACTTTACACACAGTGAAACCAGCCACAGGAGCCCACAAGCCAGTGTAGTCCTAGTGCCGGTCCCAAGCCCGGGTAAATGGTGAGGGTTGCGTCAGGAAGGGCATCCGGCGTAAAAACTTTGCCAAATCAAATATGCGGATTCATAACACGACTTCCATATCGGATCGGTCGCGGCCCGGGTTAACAACGACCACCTCCGATGCCGTTAGCCAACAGGGTTCCAGTGGAAACTATGCTACTGTTGGCCGAAGACCAAGGAGGGGGAGAGGAGGAAAGCGTGTTAGGAGGCAGAGAGAGAGAAGGAAAGGTAGGAGGGTGGAGGTGCGAGCAGGAACTTTAAATGTAGGGACTAT
>VUQH01001127.1:0-17307 GCA_015106775.1 Etroplus canarensis
ACGCCTGTGACTTTTACTGTATTTTAATGTAAATAGTTGTTATAAGTTTGTTTTTTTGCCAAATTTGTATATAGTTCTTTGAAACTGACACTTTATATTTTCATTTTAAGTTATGAAAACTGTCAGTTAAGCATGTTTGTGCATTTCAAAGTAAAAAAAATCACATTTTTTTCAACTCGGATTTTATGTCTCTGTGTGATTTTAGGTCCAGTGTGTTAATACAGTATGTCAAAATGAAAAATAACCCTTTAAATCTAAAAACTGAGGTTGTTCTGAAAAGAATGACACCACACAAGGCAAGGTAAACAGCTTTACTGGTGAAATATAAAGCTAAAATCAAAGAGTTAAAAACGGCCAAATATACCACTCAACTCCTGAACGTCCCAACTTTTCTGGAATTCGGGTGGTAAATATGTCTTTTTTTATATACTTATATTTATTATGTTCAATGCAAATGTCTGTTCTTTTCTCTGCTAATGAAGTTCTGGCTGCTCTGCAATTTCATTAAACAGTACTTGTAAAACGGCAGTGGAGTTTTCTAATTTTGCTGCTTCTCTCTGTAGAGTGTGCTTTAAATTTAATGCCTTTGGGTTTGGACTTTTCATTGTACAAACCATGGTGGGACGTCCCTCGTTTGTCTATCAATAATTCACAAGAATCACTACTCCTCCGAGAATACTTGTCAAGAATTAATCAAAACTGCACACAATGATCATGAGTCCTCAAACCAAATTGTGCTCAAGGACACGGTCACATTTGCCATTTTACATTTCACAAGAATTACTGCTTGTCAGAGTGTTAGTCTGGATTGTAGTTTCATAAAATGAGTGTTTGTATCTGCCCCTCTGTCATCCAAACATAAATATTATTATTTAGTTTATGACATAATAATGTCTTGAGCTAGGTTAGGCCTGGTTAAGAGCTAAGGTTGTTGTCCTGGATGTGACTGCAGGGCTTCTTAACTTCTCGCTGGATTTTAATTCTCATTATTTTGTGCAGAACGGCCAACTAATCACAATAAAACTTATCACTTTCTTTCTATACTTCACACATTACAATAACCTGTGAAATGTGATGGATCATGAGCTGGATGAGCTGCTACATCATTAACATTCTTGGTTTTATTTCATAATTTAAACAAGGAATATGATCCAGTGTCATTCCCACACGTGGACTTTACTTAGGCAAGCTGCTGGTGGGCAAAGTATATTTAATGACTTGTTTGACCATTTTTTAAAAATTGTAATTTTTCATCTGAGAGAATGACACCATCTGGTATCAGTTTAATAGTGGACTCTCTCCTCTCTTGTATTTGCAGCATTCCCTTCCCATCTTGTGTTTTCCTAAAGGCTGGCTGCTGTTATGAAAGTATTTTTAATATCATTTAGTTGCTTCTCCAGCGAGTGGACTCCAACTCCACTGTTGCAACTACCCTGTAAACCAAAAAGCTCAAAATAATTAAGACAACTGATTATGATGAACTCAGATTTTGAGGACAGTTCTACTTATTCACATATACTGAATTCCTGTGACTTTCTTTTCTATTTTGAATAATTAAACTCAAAACTTAAAATTTTTTTGAGAGCGTAAGCATCACTTATTCATGTAAGTATACTTAATTCTGTTGTTTCAAAATCATCCAAGAGGGTACGCTATTAAAACATATTATTTATTATGTAATATAACATGTAATACTTAATGATTGCATGCAATGCCTAGCATGTATTTATTTATTTAATCAGTGGAATGTAATGCTTGATTTGTGGTACTGCGGTTGTCAGTTTGTGTCTGTATTTGCCTACACAGAACCAATGCAGAGGGTCAAAAAATTAAGATGCTGAATTTATTGACATTTTTTGAGTTTATGAACTTAAAAGTAACAGTTTATCAGAGGTCACATATTTTAATTATATGATAAAAAATGTTTTTGTTGGAGTCAGTGTGCTCAGTTAGTCACCTCAATTTTTGAGCTGATGTGACTTAAAATTTTTAGCCACTTCTCCCTAGGAGAACTTAATAAATTAGTGCACAAATTGCTTTAATGAGTTCATGGACTCAAAAAAAAATTTGAAGCAATCAGTTGCCTTTATTTTTTGATTTGTGTGAACTTTTTCAGGTTTACTGAGTAGCGTTCGTACTTCCGCTTCTGCTTTAGAGATATGCTGCAAGCTGGAGGCCACATCTAACTGGCTCATGTGCTGCTGCACTGACTGACTCACTGATTCTGTAGAGCTGAACGAGGACTACAGTCACCAGCTGCAGAAAAAGACAGTGGAGTTGAATTCCATCCCCAGGAGAGATTCTGGGGGAGACAGCTAATTATATTGCTTCATTATATATTTGTCAAAAAAGAACTTGATATTTAGCTTGTGTTTCCTGTAGAAATGGTGGGTGTATCATTTTTCATGCTGTTATCTGAACACAAAGATCAGCATATTAATAACACATGCATACAAATATATATAAGTAGTATGAATGTATGCTTACAGCTTTTCCAGCGGGTTCTTTTGTGCTTGTAAAATTTGTGCCCACGTGCAAACTGTGATGATGATGATGATGGTAGTGACAGGCGAGCACACAGGAATGACTGTTGACAAATACCTAATTAGCAATCAGAACAAGATGCCTGGGCTGGAAAAGAGATCTCTGTTTCACAGTGACACACACACACACACACACACACACACACAAACACACACATGCTCTGTCTGTTTTCCCATGTCACTAAGCGCTTCCTGAGTTCTTTGGGGACCTGCTGTCACTGATGTGGAATCTGTATTTAGAGTGTCACACTGAGCTGTGGCAAAAGGTTAGGGAACGCACACATATGCGCATACACATGCTGTGTGTAGGCAGTGATGATGATTGTGATCATGGCTGGCGGATGCTGGAACTGTTTAAAGAGGCCTGTCATTTGGTTTCAGCTGTGATAATGACACCCAGGTGCTTATTCTAATGAGGTGTGAGTGTTTGTATTTATTATTTATTTCCTGTTTGGTGAAAGGGCGCGCATTAATCATGACATTTTTAAGCTAAAATTAAACACCCCTGTCTTTGCTGTTAAAAACTGTTGTTTGTCACACTATAATTAGTTATGTTCACATTGCATTTATTTTATTTATGATGGCAGGGTGTCTTGGAGAAGAAGCTTTGACGTTTCAGCATTAAGAAATCAGTTGACAGACGTCAGAGTGAAAAAGATGGATGATGAAAAACTTGTCACTGCTGCAACTTTTTTGCATTTTAAATTGTGTTGCAGTACAACTGGATTTAATGGTGCACTTTCATGACAAAATTTCAGCTTTTCTCAGCTTATCGTTCTCATATTGCACACAGGTACTAATACGCGCTTGGTCTTTGTTCTTAGCTTTTAGTGGATATAATACTGCTGATTGAATGAGATTCAATAAATAACAAAAGCCAAAGAAAGAATTGAAACTGAACTGAACTGAAAAATTAATGGTGCTTTTTTATGCCTCTGTGTCGGGACAGTCATAGCCGGAGGCATCATGTTTGCAGCTTGTCTGTCTGTCTGTCCCATTCTCCTGAAAGCGATATCTCAGGAAATGCCTTTAGAGAATTTTCTTCAAATTTGAGACAAATGTCCAATTGGACTCCAGGAGAGACTGATATGAATTTGGCCATCAAAAGTTGAGACCACTGTCACCTCACAAAATACATTTTGGCTGGGAATTCATACTCAGATTATAACAAAATTTCATGCAAATATCGAATAGGATAAAACAATGGCAATGTAGAGCCCTACTCTGGCCATTGTTCAGTCGTCTTCTTCTTTGTCTTTCAGGCTGCTCCCGTTAGGGTTCGCCACAGCAGATCATCTGCCTCCATCTCACCCTATCCCTTGATTGTCTTCCTCATACCACCCCTCTGTATGTCCTCCTTCACTACATCCTTCTCTTTCTCTGCCTCCTAACACGCCTCCCCCCTCTTCTCCTCCTTTCTCTTCCGCCATCAGTAGCATAGTTTCCAGGGGCATCCTGTTGGCTAACAGCACCAGAGGTGGTTGTTGTTAACTCGGGCTGCGAACGATCTGGTATGGAAGTCATATTATGAACCTGCATATTGAATTTGGCAAAGATTTGACACTGAATGCCCTTCCTGATGCAACGTTCCTCATTTACCCGAGCTTGGGACTTGCACTAGGAGTACACTGGCTTGTGGGCCCCTCTGGCTGGGCCATTGCTCAATGCCATGACTTAATTAAATGCTACTTGAGTAGTTGGAGGAGGCATGCAACCACAAGGCAGTAACTCTTGTTATATTTTATGAAAATTTCCAGACGTAGAAAGTGCAAACATCTGCCAAAGCTGAATAGTTCTCACATGTCCAGTTAGACAAAGGAGACATCACTCACTATTAAACTCATCAGTCCAAACTGCAAACAAACATGCCCTTGACAACTGCTGCTGTTTCTGTCTGTGGTTCTGGTTTTAAAATTTTAATTACTTTTTTTGGCAGAAGAATACATCAAATTAAAAGGACTGCAGCTGGACAGAATTCAAAACACAACAAAGCTCGGACCTTGGGAAAAAAAAAAACCTCAATCTTTTTGTTGATATACAAAACACGATGGATGTCACTGGTTTCTCTGCATGTAAAGCTCAGTGAAAATGTAGTTCCCAGGGGGTTGGATTGGGGCTAGAAGTTAATTTTTGTACTTCTTGTGTAACAAAATAATCTAAGATGAAAAGTTCAAAGAGCATATTTTTCGCCTTGAAGTCAAACTCAAGGAAGCCAGTTGCACCTTAAGACAAAAGCTAAACTGAGTCAAGTTACAATTTGTGTTATTAAAACATTTTTTTGTCATGTTAACAGAGGTTGTGAATATAAATTTAAGCCTCACCAGTTTGCAAAATATACAGTTAAGTCCATAAGTGTAGTGTTGTTAGGGTTTTTCTTACCCAAGTGAAGAATTCTGCAATCATCCATTTTATTTGTCTTCAGTGGTCTTTTGGACCTTTTGGCCTTTTTAAGATTGTTCCAGATTGTTTTGGCCACTTCTTGCTTTTACTCTTTGAAAGGTTTATTTTGGTTTTTCTGCCTAATAATGACCTTCTTCATGTTCATCCAAATCCTTTGAACCTCACATTGAGAGTTTTGGTGAGCTGACTCCAGATCTTTTATCTGCTTAGTTTGTCACTTAATAATGGTGGAACAGGTCATGAAACTGCTTGCCAGCCGACTGTCATTTTTAAGCCTCTGAAAATGGGGGTTTTGCATTAAAATGACCATAATTCCTAAACAGTAAATTTTTTATGTTATGTCTGTATTACTACACTATCCTGTGATGTTCAGACCTTTTAAAAGGTGACAGTGAAGAATCTTGAACCTGTCAGGCAGCTTCATCAGTAATATTTGGCCTTCTCTTTCAGCCTTACGAAGCAATTGAGATCTCCTTGCTTGTTAATCTCTCTGCAGTAGGACTCTGCTACATGTGAGCCTGAAGGTGATCAGTAGCATCCAGAAAAAGCCCTTGTTCATTGGACACAGGACAGGAGCCATGAACAGTTTAAATGCCCATCCATTTACCCTGTAATTCTGCCTGACACTCTGTGAGCCACTATCAGGAACATCACTGCTGTGCCACTCAAGGTGAAAACTGGTTGTAAACAAGCAAGGGTGTTTTTTTTTTTCTTCCTCTTCTTTCACAAGACAGCTTCAAAATGTGAGTTATCAAAATGCTAAAGGGAATATCAGGACAAATATGAACATCTCTATTACATTTGGTTTAAAGCCTTTGTGCATCATTGTGGGGTCACTGCAGACAAGATAGATGAATCTGACATTGAGATGCAAAGTGAATTACAAGCTAAACAAGGAAACATAAAAGTATGAATCACTTTTACAAGGTCAGCCAGACATAGGAAGTCTTCATCTGTACAACTTTCTCTTGATCTTTAAAGCACAGATTTCTCTCAGATAGCTTGAGTACCAGCTTTGATGCAGCTTTCAGTCTTTGAGGAAGATCTTGATGTCATTTAGCATACAGCCCATTTTTTCTTCGTAAACTCAGGTTTTATTTGTCTGCTCATTTTTACAACTAGTGACGTGTGCATACATCATTCAGTCAGTCTTGTGCTTTAGCCATACACGTTACTGCTAACGAGACACTCTAAATAAAGATATGTTGATGTGACAGCAAAGTTTTCAAGGTAGATTGTTTTTGTAGATTATTCTGGAGTTGACTTTGATTTTTGTTGTTCACTTTTTAGGTGACTAACAGTAAGCAAGGTGACATGCTGACATTAAAATCCACATGAGATGACAAAAAAAACTGCCAGACTGGGTTTGTTTTTACTATGATACACAAATATCTGACCGTGTAAAGGGTTCTTAAAAAGTCTCTTATTTAATTTGGATTCGATCTTTCAGGTAAATTATAAAAACAGCTTAAAGCTTAAAAGGACACTGAGACAGAAGTGCCAAAAGTTATAATTAAAAATGTTAAAAATATTTCAAAGTAATGACAAACACCAGCAGTTCTGGGGAGGATGACTTTCTTCTTAAACTGTAAATGATTCTGCAGTGCACTTGTTGTGTTTGTTGCCACTTCTTATGCTGTCAGTGCGAAGTAGCTCAATCATTCCAGTGAAGCAACCACTGAACTGTAAGTGGAACCTTAAGTGTGAAACGAGTAGACTCGATATTATGGAAACAAAAACAAGAAAAGACTGCAGTGGTAGAAAACGAAGTGGGGAAAATCTAAACAAATCAGACAGACAACCGAGTCGGAGAGAAATAAATCCACCTGGCTGAAGGTTACAACAGCTGAAGAGCAAATTCAAGAGAGCTGTGCTAACGAAGAGGCGAGCTATCGCTGCATTAGAGGCAGAAAAAGCGAAGGCATTCAGGGGCAGTGTGGAAAATTGTGAGGATGTGGAGGAACGAGGGAATTTGTGTAGCCTGAAGAGACGAGATGAGGGAGACATGAAGTGACAGAAGGAGGAAGAGCGGCAGAGAACACTCTGAAGTCTCAGTGAAATGAAAAATGACTGTCCTTTTCACCTTGTTAGTTAATCCTCCATGTAGCAGCATGTACTCTGTAATGTTATATCTTTTTTGTAATGAAATATCATTTCATTATTAATCATGAGCCACAGATTCTTATTAGCTATTTAGCAGCAGACCAGAATGTGTGAATTTAAAAAAGTAATGCTGATTTGAAGATATTATGGGCTCTAGGACATCCTGATTGGAGTCTAGGGTCTGGAATTCAGAAGAGTATAGAATACATGACGACATTGGTTTGGTTCAGATACTTGCTTTTTATCTGCAAGTTATAACTCTACAGCAGATGTACACTGTTTCGCAGCATTTGGGCTTTATTAATAGCTCAATACAGAATGCCCACACAATCGACATTCATTTCTCATCCCATCAGAGCACTTAATAAATGTTATGTAAATTTACATTATGTGGTTTGCTTAGACAAATGATAATTACATCTAAATAGCTGCTACATTCACTGGCCACTCAATCAGCATACCTTGCTAGTAGCCCCTTTTCCCTTCAGAACCTCCATATTTCTTTGTGACATAGATTCAACAAGATGCCAATCTCCCGTTTCACCCGCATCCCAAAGGTGCTCTACTAGATTGAGATATGGTGACTGTGGAGGTCATTCGATTACAGTGAGCTCATTGTCATGTTCACAGAACCTGTTTGAGATGATTTGAGCTTTGTAATATTGTGAGTTATCCTGCAGGAAGCAGCCATCAGAAGATGGGTACACTGCAGTCATAAAGGCATGGACATTGTCCGCAACAATGCTGAGGTAGGCTGTGGTGTTTAAACAAATGGTCAGTTGGTACTAACGAGCCCAAATTGTGCCAGCAAAATATCCTCTATCCATTACACCAGCAGCAGCAACAGCAGCAGTATGAATGCTGATACAAGGCAGAATGGATCTGTGCTTTCATTTTTACCCCAAATTCCAATGCTTCCATCTGAATGTCACATCTGAATGTCACAGCAGAAATCAGCACCGGTCAGACCAGGCAACATTTTTCCACTCTTCTGTTGTCCAGTTTTTGTGAATTGTGGCATCAGTTTCCTCTTCTTAACTGACAGAAGTGGCACCTTGTGTGGTCATCTGCTGCTGTGGCCCATCTGTTTCAAGGTTCAACATGTTGTGCATTCAGAGAAGCACTTCTGTGTTTTAGTGTTGTGGTTATTTGAGTGACTGTTGCCTTCCTATCAGCTAGAAGCAGTCTGGCCTTTCTCCTCTTAACTCAGGCATCAACAAGGCATTTTCACCCAGAGAACTGCTGCTCACTGGATAGTTTCTCTTTTTGTATAAACGCTAGAGATGGTTGTGTGGGAAAATACCTGTAGATCAGCAGTTTCTGGCACCAGTAACCATAACACTTTTCTTCCCTACTCTGATGCTCAGTTTGAAATTCAGCTGGTCATCTTGAGCATGTCTACATGCCTAAATGCATTGAATTGCTGCAATGTAATTGGCTGATTAAGGTATTTGTATTAATAAGCAGTTGAACAAGTGTACCTAATAAAGTGACCAGTGAGTGTATGATAGCCATAGACATTAGGGGTGATAACAGGTGGCCAAGATAAAAAGTCGCCAATAAGAGCATCATGTCATGCTCTTATTTAAAAATCAATCCAACAGTCAGCAATGTCCTCCTCTTGTTTTCTGTCATTTAATGATAACCATGGATCAGTGTAGCTGCACCACAATCACACACGTTAACTTTAAAGGATGCTGAAGTCCGAGCGTGACCTGTGTGCGTGCACCCAGGCATGCCCAGAAACATCTGTGTTTCAAGTATCTGTTGAAAACTGTCATCATCCTCAGCTGCACACAAGCATGGCTCATTTGTTTCAAGGTTCAACTGCTGTTTGGTTCTCTAAAAGCAAATCACTTTAAAAAAGTACTACAGAAACCTCCCATAGATTTTGGTTCTTAGTGAACGTGAAGTGTCTGGTTTAATTTGGGATCTGTTTGATTTGCTGATTTGTAAATCATTTTTTTCCTCTCTTCTTTCTCATTTTTGTAATAGAAACAACATTTTTGCATAATTAAAAAAAATATTATGGAATATTTGACTGAAACAATATCAGCAAAAAACAATTCTGATAATAGAAAAGTCTTTTGCAGAGATTTAAAGCAAAAATGGCCACAAGTCTCTATTTGCACCCTAATTCCCTCACTCAGTCTACCATAGTGCTGTATAGTAGCAACATCTGACTGTTTAATTTAAATAAAATATGCCTCAGCTGCTCCCTTGTATTCCCCACAAGGGGTTGCCATAGCAGATTAATCCGCATTGGTAGTAGAGGTTTTACACTGGATGCCCTCTCATGCAACCTTCTATGGCCAAATACCAGTTAAGAAAGAACAAAACACCTGTAGCAAACTTTGATTTAAAAGAGGAAGTTTTGCTGTTTAAATGACTACATTCACTATCATACTTAATTTCCTGTTTGTAAAATGGGATCAATTAAGTTAATCAACATTTTATATCTGACTTGGGACCTCCAGCATTTGAAGACCGTAAACAAAAGAATTTGCTGTGAATTATTAAATGTCCCAGATATTTGCTAAACACTTAATATTCTTTTCTGCTCGTCTCATTTTCAGGTTGTGCCTGGAGACAGTTTGACAATTGGTAATTAATGTGATCCCTACAAAATCTGGTTTCAGGTATCAGATAAATCCTTTAGTTTTACTTAATAACATGTAGAGGTAGATTTAAATTGATTTAAAAGGCTATCCACGTCGATCAAGATAAATCCGTTAGAGGCTAAACCTTAGCTTAAAACATAGCTTCTGTTGATAGATTATGTCAAAAACCATAACAGATACACAACTGAAACTCCTCTTCCTAATAACATTGTGAAAGTGACTATGGCTGCGATTCAGTGAAAGTCAGAATATGTAAATGAGAAAGATAGATAGAAAAAGCAAAGCTGAGAGATTAGCAGAGACAAAATGGATGAAGAAGGGAATGAGAGGGAAAGAGGTAAAACAAAGTAGAGCCATGTCTTAGTACAGGAAGGGTATGTCTGCCTTATAAGAGCAGAATTGAAAAGCAGGCACTTGGGTAAGGAGGTCAGAGAGGTAATGTTGGTAATGAGAGAGGGGCTGGTGGTTGCGGGTGATGAGAGAAAAAAAGCAGAGAGGAAAAGTCTTTGGAAGTGAAGAGAGAATGCATGAATGAAGCAAGGCTGAAAAGAAAAGTATCACATGGCAGAAAAGAAAACATAAAGACAGAAGTTGCAAAAGACTCAGCCAATGTTAAAGTGAGAAAAGACTCCAGAGCAAGAACTAAACAAATAAAAGAAAAATGATTTAGAGGCAGAAAAGATGGTTGTTAATGAGACTGGAGATTTCCTCTGCATAATGGGAATGTGTCTTATTGTGTCTGTGAAATACTGAATGGAAGCAGGAAGGAAGGGGAAAAAATGACAATGAAATTCATAGAGAAAGGCACGAGGAACATGACGTATCAGGTCTCGTTCCACAACATTATTAGATCTCAGTATCTGCACTGCAATTGTTCTTTTATATGCATCTCTAAATATTTCAGAAGTACATGTAGATGGACATCCTTGAGATCGTGGCTGTTTCTACAGCCGAAAGGAGCCTGATGATAGCTAATGGATTCAATTTCAATAATATAGCCTAATAGGTTTCACTTTCTTGTCAGCAGTCATTTGGTAATAGTAGTCATTATGCTGTCAGCCTGCCAGCTCCTACCTGACTCTACAAAGCACCAATTGTGCCTCACAGTTTGCACGGCCACAGAAAGTTCAAATACAACAGCGACTGTGCTGCAGTCAAGGCACCTGCACCTCGACACACGGGGACTGGATTTTGATTAGCTTTTTCACTATCAAGTATACATCTCCTCCAGATGTACACTTCTGTACAGGTTAATGGATTCTTCAGGGATTTGGCTGATTTGACGGCTCGATCCATGACTTTCAAACGTGATCCCTCATATATAACAACCCCTTAAAGTGCACTCAGATGTTTGCAAACTTGGATTATGAGCCCTGGAAGATGAGTTTGTTTTCTTTATATGCATAATTGATTTCAGTGCTGAGAGATTTGGCTTCAGCTCCTCACTCCCCTGGTATAATCAAATGAAATGTGGAATAAAGTGGGTGATATTGAGCTGCTGAACCTGTTGAAAAAGAAAATATGTTGCATTATTGTTTGTTGGCCCAAACATTGTGATACAATATTGTGATTGTATTGTTTGGGGAGGTCTCTGATGAAGTCAGCCAGAGTGAGTTTCAAAGGTCTGGGATTGATTTCTCTCCCATTTCATCTGATTCAATAAGTGTGTTTTCAATAATAGCTGAAATTATACAAATAGAGAAAAATATTTGAGATCAAATCCTGGACTGTTTCCCCACTTATGGTAAAATGCCAGTGCTAAATCCTGTTTGTCAGTATAGTTAAGCTTACTGAAATTCTTAATTAGCAGTAAACACGAAAATAGCTGAAGACCAATTCATGCAGTCCATGCGGATGCCTGAAATTTGTGTGTGTGTAGGAAAACAAAATGGATATTTGTTTTGAGAAGAGGTAATGCAAAGTTACTTACCATTTTAAACTTGCAACTGAAGCAGACACTGCCATACAATGGATGAGCTGCAATTTTCATATGTTAATGTACATTTCCAGACTAGGGATGTTACAATACCAGACATTTGGTACCCCGGTACCAGTAAAATTACATGATTTTCAATATCAAATTCGATACCACTGTCAAAAGGAAAAAAATCCCATGAATGTGAACATAAACCCTTTTCTTATAGAGACAGATTTATTTGTTTGTTTATTTTTATCATATTTCTTACCTCTCAAATGTATATTTACTGCCTTTCAAATTTATATTTATTTATATATGATTGTAACAAAATAGTTTCCCCCCTGGGGTGATTCTAGTATTTTGATTCTGACTCTGATATTAAAAACATCTAAACATTTCAAAAATGACTTTTCCATCAATAAAAGTAACAACACTATAGAACAGAATACAATGCCACGATTTACACGCTAGTTGTACAGTTTGCATAGATGCCAAAACGCTTCCTATGCATGGCATTATTTTTCATGGCGTTTTGTAAGGAACACCAGCATGTCAGTGTTGTTATGGAGAGGTAATGTTAGCCACATTATTTATATAACAGTAGCCATTGCAAATATTTCAGCCTGTGGAACATAGTTAATTTCACCATGCCATCTGTCTCTAACTAAATGGTGGCATGTATTTCAGGATAAGATAAGAAGGAGCATACTATAGATATTGTAAATATGAATTGAAACCTTGAATTTTAGAACAGATCTGGATGCTAGTCTCTTTTAGGTGCTTTGGTAAAAGGGAAACATTTCATTCAGTGGTCTGAAAAGTCGGATATCATTGATTGTACATCGCCTTTTGTAAAACAATTTTCGCTCCTTGGTCATCCACCAAAGTATTTTAACACTCAAGTCCTGACTGCATGTCCTATTAAAGAGTGAGGCGGAGCTATTCAGGCTGCTCCACTAGTCACTTTCTTTCCACTTGTAGTTTTTGCAGTGCCATTTGTAGTTTTTTCGTCTTTGTGAGTGTTAGGGGCAATGTGGCATATCTGTATTGCAGGCTGACCCTACCTTAATTCATCAGCTGACCTGTTGACTGTAGAAGAACACAGGTCATCATGTTCCATAGTCTTTAGGAAATTATCATCAGGACTCTGTGAATGCTTTACAAAATTTAATGGCAGTACATCTAGTGTGGTGATTTCCTCACATGCGAAAGGTCTCTGGTTTGCTTCTGGAAGGATACACAAGCCAGTGTACTCCTAGTGCCGATCCCAAGCCTGGACACGTGGGAGGGTTGCCACAGGAAGGGCATCTGGTATGAAAATCTGTGCCAAATCACATATGCATCCACGTAGTCTTTTTTTACTGTCATTTCCAGCATGTACAGGTAATGCATGAAACCAAATAATGCTCCTCTAGGACCATGATGCTACATACACATCTAAGAAGCACAGAGGACAGTGCAAACATAGAAAAAACTGTGAAACAAAAAGACACTGACAGCAGTACTGACCATTATATAGTCCTGGTAAAAGGATATTGAGAAAATAGAAATGTGAAAAGGATATATTATTCTGATTTTAAATATAAGAAAACATAAATATTTAAATATTTACATACGAACAGTGTGGTATTTCAAGGGAATATGTTTATTTGACTGGACGTGTTTTTATCAGTACTGAGTTTTTTTTGATGGCTTTTTGGGAAGAAACTGTTGCGCAGTGTGCTAGTGAGGTCCCGAATGCTTCGGTACCGCTTGCCAGATGGCAGGAGGGTGAAGAGTTTGTATGAGGGCTCTGTGGGGTTGGCCACAATGCTGGCACCTTTGTGGATGCGCCATGTATAGTAAATGTCCATGATGGGGGAAAGAGACACTCCCATGGTCTTTTCAGCTGTTCTCACTATCTGGCGAATGGTCCTGTGATGGCAGTTACAATGCCAGAAACGACGCTCAGGATACTCTGGATACGACCCCTTGAGGAAACAAGAAGCTGAAAGTACTTTGAGTGACAGTACAGTATATCTAGTAATTGGGGAAAAAGAATTCATTAAAAGCCAAAAAAAAAACCAACTAAAGTTCAACTTCAAGCTGAGAAATAGAGGAGCATCACAGTCATATCCACAGCTGAGATATTTGACCGAAGTGGGTCAGGAGTTGCCATCCCAGGAGCTACACTTGAGGCTTGGCTAAAAAAGAACAGTTATAAATCAAGTGGGAGAAGCCAGAATATCCTGACTTTTTGTCCCTAGCGATCACAAAACTCTCTTCCAGTAATGCCGCTTGATGCAAGGAAGTGACAGGCTAATTGTGTATTTGCACTTTGTAATTAAGCAGATATATGTTGTGTTAACTCACACATTGGAGCAAAAGAATTATTTTGGCTTTCAAGTTGAGAGAAAACCTTAATTACTTGTAGCCTTTCAAAGTACTAAAAAGCTTTTGCAGTTTTTGGTTATTGAGTTCTAGGTAGTGTATGAATCAGTACTTTTGATAAAAAATGCATCGACTTTACTTAGAATGTATAATGAAGCCTTAAGTACATTAGTTCGAGGTTATGGTTTTTACTGAGGGTGTCTTCTCTTATATATGTTGACTGAACGACCTCAGACTCCCCCTGAGCTTGTTTCTTTAACTGTGGATGGCTTTACACTCAAAGAATATTAATAGAATTTCAGCAGAGATTCAGATCTGATGCACTCTGCCAGCAGTGTGTCAGATTGACAATCAATAAGTTCAAGTTGCATATCATTCCGAGCCTGACCATATCAAAGGTAAAGGGAAATGTGATTCAAAAGCATGTTACTTTCTGAGGCTTTTAAAATCTTCAATTCATCTTGGAAAACTTCCCATGCAGGGTGTGCGGCATGGATGTTTATCTCCAGCAGAGACAGGGAAAAAGATCAACAGAGAAGCTTTCTGATGAAGGCCTTAACTGAGGGGTAATATGAAAATGCCCTTGATTTGTGACATGCAGCTAATTTCAAATCAGTCCCGTCAAAAAAATGCTCAAGCGAATTCTGTTTTTTCTGTCATTGCACAAATGTAGTAATTTACTTCCCTGATGTTTTGTAGCTGTGCGATGAGCCTAGCCTGCATGTTTACCATCACCATCTTTCAATAATGCAACACACTGCGCTTCTCTTAATGACATTTTATAATATCAATAATATGGGTAATTTATTTTCAGCATTAATGAATTACTTCATATAATGGAAAGTGAAAACAATTCTGCTTTTTTGTTAATTTAAGCTACTTTGCGGAGACTTCTCTCTAATAGAGTAACTTTTCTGAGAATGGTAGACAGATGCTGCAAATTAAGCACTGAGCTGCAAGTAAAGAAAGAGCTCACTTCTGTTAAAGAGACAGCAAAATAATAGCAAAGGTAAGTTTCCTCCTGCATTCACTATCAATCTGCCAACAACTGAGTCCACAACAAGGAAAATAAGTCATAGTTTATTTCAGCATGCGCAGGTATTCCAGAATTCAAGAACTTTTTTGGTATTCTGTCTATAAAGAACTCATGTATAAACTTTGATTTTGATTTGTTTTGGCCTTGTTCAGCAGATCTTATCTGCTCTCCAGCCAAATGTGCCCTGGGGCCTGTTCAGTGCCTAGGTCACTGCAGAATGTGCTCTACAGCTAAAATAAAAAACTCCACACTTCATAGAGTGTGATCACAGGGGACGTGCTTCTCTCCTACTCAAGTGCAAAGCCAAACTGTGTGAGTAACACAGGAAAAAGCTCAAAGGGTGCAAGGAGCATTACATCAGATAATGCTGGGGAAACTCTGGGGAAACTCTGCCTGCAGCTATTTTCATTTTTATGTAATGCACTGTAAAATTTCAGGCATGTTAAACGAGGAAAGCCCACGCTTTGTCCAAAACACAAGTTCATTTGGAGGAGTTGTAAGCTCTCTGTAACAACACTGTGGGTTGTGTTCTTTAATTAATTTTGATAACCGTTAGCATTCAGCATCATGCAGGGCCAACTAATATAGTGTAGCCTAAAGCAGGTAGATTGTGGTGTTTCCCACTCTTTGCTTGTGCAAGAAGCAAGAGTAAGATTCACAGAGAGCAATGATTGGTCAGTCATATTGGTCAGTATTAAGTTTATGTTGAGTTAGCCATGCAAAAGCCAACAGACTTGTAAAGGAAAGCTCATCCAACATCTATTAGAAAACTACTTGACATATTTTGTGTTTAAAATGAAGAAAATTGTGTGGAAATATAAATATAAGAGTATTTCTGCATGTCCGAAGCACATAAAATTTTAGTTAGTCTTTTGCCTTCTGAGTGGGTCTGTATGAAAATGTGTGATCCCGTTGCAAGATAGTCCGCAGTATTTAAACTGAAGAAAGTGTGTGTGAACTTTTGGGTATTTCGTCAGACTTGCCTATTCGATGTTGCAACACGAGGGATGGACTCAATTTTTCTAACTCCCTGCTTCCTTATCAACACATGCACGGATGGCTTTAACCTAAATGCTCATCAGCTCGATAAGAATGAAGCTGTATCAGTGCAGATCTGTAATCCCTTACCATTGAAATGGATGGACTGAAGCCGCAGTTATCCTCGATTTGACCAGAGTAATACCATGTGATCTTAAAGTCTGCGAGACTGACAATAGCTATTTTGAAAATCAAATGTACATATTAACTCGCCAAGCACTTCATTTAAGAACAGCTGCACTCCAGCTTATTCATGCAATTATCCAATCAGCCAATCATGTGGCAACAGTGAAATGCAGGCGCTGCAGAGATGGTTCCCATCAGACAAGAGAATGTAGAGAAAAAATGAAATCCCTTTGACTCTGGCTGTGGCGTGATTGTTGGTGGAAAATACTGTAGGCTGGTTAGAGTATTTGCGAAATTGCTGCATTGTTTACACAGAAAGGTGAGAAAACTGAAAACTGGTAGCAACTCGGATAACCACTCTGTTCAACTTTGAGCAGAATAATATCTCAGAATTCCTATCATTCCTATCACGTTCAGCCTTGAGGCAGATTGGCTACAGCATCAGAAGACTACGTCATGTTCTGCTTCTTTCAGCCAAGAGCGGAAATCTGAGGCTGCACTAGGCATAGGCTCACCAACACTGGACAGTTGAAGACCGGAAAAACGTTGCCTCGTCTGTTCTCAGTTTCTGGGCTCAGAGATGGCTGGCTCAGAATTTAGGCCCTTTTGACACTAATCAATCATTGTGCATGTGTTGTAGCCTGTGTTTTGTTGGCATCCCTTTAGGGCCACAACATATCAAATTTCTTGGAACCATTTCCAGCCTAATAATCGACCATGTCACAAAGCTCTGATTTCATGTTGAGTTAAGTGTACTCCAGTGGCTACCCCAATCTCCAGATCGGAATCCAGAGTGTACAGAGTGTAACATAGGTGAATTAATCTGCTGTTATGTGGTTGCTATCAGCAGCACAGCCTGTGGAAAGGTTCAGGGAATTATTAGGTCAGCTTTGACTTATCAGGTGGTTGGTATGAGTGGTCCTCAAACTCATAAACAGTGACTTTCCATATCGTTTCTACATTTCTCAATGAATAATACTTTTTTTTACTGTGTACTAATGTACTGAGGTGTAGACTTTGTGTGTGTGTGTGTGTGTGTGTGTGTGTGGGTGTGGGTGGGTGTGTGAAATGGAAATCCTACTGTAAGCAGGATGCATGACCTCAGTTGTTTTAGCAGGACAGGAGGTGATGCAGGGCATTACACTACACTAC
>VUQH01001128.1:9206-19527 GCA_015106775.1 Etroplus canarensis
ATGAAGACATTAAATGCATTTGTTGTTTTTTAGTCCAATGACAACTTATTTGGTCGCTACATAATTCATGAACAAGCATACACATATTTTAATCACACACACACACGCACACACATATACACACCCTCAGGAAGAATGCCCAATCAACAGCAAACTCAGCACAACTTTCATTTTTGAACTATTTTGAAACATGAACTACCCTTTGGAGTCCCCAAATGTGGGCATTGTATTCTTGAATTCATATAGCTCTAACAGAAGAATGCTCACTTATACATAATAAATTTCTGTTAAACGCATAAAACACATGTTCAGTGTGGCCATTGGGCAAGTGACAAAATGAATATTTCACACAGCACCACAGCTGAACTGTCACAATGATGACAACAACTGTATTGAAGTCCATACTTTGCAGTTTAGCACTGGCATTCATGTGGCTCTCTGTTCTGTGTGCTTCAGTACCTTTTAGGGATGCATTGTAGCATTAAATTTTAACGGGGCTGCTCTTGCTTGGGCCCAGGTGATGGCTTATCACGCTCAGAGCGGGGGAACACTTGAACAAGCTGAGGCATGATCTCAGTCTCAGCAAAGCTATTACAAGGTTCACTGAGTCCAAGCACACCAAACGGCGGGTGATAAGCAGATGTATATACAGTAAATGTAAGTGCATATGTGTGCAGTTTTGCCATATGAGGGTGTGTGTGTGTCACATTTTTATTCATGCGTAGTTCAATGTTTCTGTCAGCACAACCTTTTCAGCAGGCTTCCATTCAGTTGAGTTTGCTAACCACTCAGCCTCAGACTTCATATGACTCAAGGCATTTCCCTTAGTGCAATCCTCTTTTATGGTCCATTCTAAATCCTGTGTGTGTGTATGAGCAGACATTGAGGAGTAGCTTCTCAAATATGCCACAACACTAAGATAATCTCTCTCCTGAGAGGCTTTGAAAAAACTAAAGATGACCCAATGGAGCAGTAAAATGTCACATAGCAGAAGATATTTCATTAAACTCTGCAGAGGAATGAAGAAATGTTACAATATCTGGTCATTGTCAGGGATGAAGACTTTACATTATCTGTTTTGTGAGTATGAATTTGTGCCACACCGTAGACCTCAGCCCTGAAAGCTGAAACCCTGCAAGGTTTAAAATGTCTTTTGTGCTATATCTGTCTATTTCGATGTGTCTATGTCAGGGGCAAGTTTGTCTCTTTCCCCTTGTCTTTTTTCGGACTCAGGCTTCCTATAATTCTTTTTCTGTCTTTAACACAGAAGGAGAAAGACACACAGAAAGGATAGAAGAAGCGACCTATTTTAAGACCAGTATGTAATTAATCATAAGCTAGCAGCCTACATTAAGAGAGGAATAAATGCATGATAGCTCTCTCTGTGGCTTTCTGTCCCTCTCTAGTTGACATTATTTGCTCATTCATTCAGTCCATCTCTTTCTCACTCATATTTGTGCTTCTCTTTGCTAAACCTGAATTTATATGCTCTCCTTCCTTTAGTCTCATGGTCCAGGGGTTTTATTTCCTTCCTCTTTCTGTCTCACTCTTGTGCTTTCAAAAAAAAAAATCTGTTTTCCCCATATATAATCATTTGTAGTTAGTAGACAGGTGCTCACATGCACTCAACCATTTGTAAATAACAGAAGAGCAGCCATCTAAAGAAAGAAACAGCTAGTCACATTGTATGTTATGGGCTGGTTCCATGTCTTTTTGTATATTCAAGCAGAACCTGTCTTTGAACTAAAATTTTCCTGTACTCAGACAATCTATACCTATGATTTCTGCACTAAGTCTGCAGGTTATTGTTTGTAGACAGGTGGTGAAGAACACAGTCTCATTTGTGTGTAATAAGTCGTTACTAATTGTCTGCAGATTGGATCAATGTTCTATTCGGCTACAGCTCAGCTCTCTGTATTACCATAGACAGCACTGCCACCATTTATCACTGCTGGTAGAGGAAAAGTCCTTTTAAACTCATTATTAAGGCAATTTTGCTAGAACTGTTTTAATTATGGCCAGAAATGGTCTCTTTTGTGGAGAAAATTGGACCAACAAGAACTCATTTATGAAGTTTTAAGACATAAATACATACCCACATACATGAATAAACACAGTTGGCACACATTAGCTTTGCTCTAATTTTTCCTATCAGTTGGTGATGCCATGCACTGAAATCTTAAAGAGCTTATGGATTACTTTTTAAGATCTGTCACTTGCATTTTTCACGATGGCAAAGAAGAGCCATGTGCAGCATTAATTCTGATAGTGACACATTCAGAGCTAAACAAGAGCTATAGTATTACCCTCTGTGGTGTGACTGAATGAGGGTTTAGTCATAAGAATTTTGCCTTTTGGGTTTTGAAGCATTTCTTGCTAAATTCACTTGATGACCTGGTCAGCTGTCAGTTACACTATATGCGTCGCTGCCTTTTCCGCTGCAGTAGGCACATGGCAGTTCCTGGCTTGTGATTAGGACTTGAGAGACATTTATGTCTCTGGGATTTAATGCTCAAAAACTGCATGTAGAGATAACTAAATGTCAGATTTATCTTTGGCAGTATGTGGTGTTTGGCTAAGTGTGACTCAAGCAATTTATTGAATCAGGAAAGGTTGGTAGAGGTCATAGGTTCATTTCATTACAACTTAAATGTAAATATTTTAAATAAAAGAAGACATATAGGGGTAATTTGCTGAAAAGTAAAAAAGTTGTATTTATATATTGACGTCTTTCTTCAGCCAGTTTAAGCTACCTCAGCTCATCTAATTTTTTTGCCTCCGTTGCAGAGGCATATAAATTAGATGTGCGAGTCTGTCCATTACGAATCTTATTACCACTACAGGAGCTGACTTGTTTGCTGAATCTTTACCAAACTGTGTGTGGTTAATACCAATGATGGGTAGAAGAATTGATAACATTTTTGAGGTTGTGGGATTAAAGATCAGGGTCACACAGAGTTGTTAATTAAATCCTTATTACCATTATGGGATCTTACTGAGCTGCTGGATCCTAGCCAAATTTATGTATGCTCAATTACTATGATGGGGAAAAGAAGAACTGATCATGTTTTTGAGGTCATGGGGTCAAAAGTCACAGTCAGATGGGGTCTTCAAAGAACATATCGTTGCCACCATAGGAGCTCACTGGGCTCCTGGATTATTGCCAATGCTTGTATGGTTAATCACCATGGGTGGAAGAGTTAACATTTTTGAGGTCCATCTGTCTGGCACAAAGTTTACTACCACAGAAGCTAAATGTTTGCAAAATTTTTTCCAAACTTTGTGTGGTTATTACTTCTGCTCTGTAGAAGATGTGATAACATTTACAAGATTTGTGGGGTCAAAGGTCAAGGTCACACAGGGTCAGATTTAAGGCAGAGGCGTTCTGGTCAAGTTGTAGGCATTTCATTACTTTTGATATGAAGAGACTAACATGCATTTTGGAGTAATTTGTCATAAATACACCATTATTTCCGTCAGAGGTATATTGATATGTTGGGATTAGATAGTCTAAGGATATCTAATACCACTTAAAATTCTGCCTTTTAACACTGAGCAGCAGCAGCATTGGAGAGGACTTGGAACATATTCTGCACTAAGCTAATAGACGTGTGGAATCATATTAGCTCAGTTTTATCAGTGTTATCAGCCGACTAATACATTTTTTTCCATAATGTTTTTATTACTCCAAGAAGTTGAGTAATAAAACACCACTCAGAAAATAATGTAACTTTCAGAAGGTTTCACTTCTATGTGGCAAATCAGTTAAATATCTTTAAGTTGCCAGGGTTGTTTCTTAAATTTAAGAGGGAATGTGAAAGATGTGATGAGATTCTTTGAGGCAGCACAGCTTTTCTCCAGCTCCAAGGTCTGACTGGTTGGCCCCATTTGCAGTAGGGGGTCAACACAGAGAACAGAATTGGTACCAGAAGTCTTTTTTCCAGCTGACATGAAAATATAATTGTAACTATTCTCCAACACTGATTCCCAAACTTACCATAAAAACATTTTTCAGTGTCAAATTAAGATGAAAGTGTGTAGATGTGGACTTGGATTTATGGGGATTAACTGCCATTTCCACATAGTACCAATTTACCGTTAGCCATGGATAGATGGATAACAACTCAGAAGACATCTGTCCATCATCTCTTCCCTTTATTTCCTCAATTTCCCCATTACCTAACATATTTAATCCCAAACTGGGCACTCAAATTGACCATATCCTAAGTGTGTTTTCTCTTTGTCAGACACTACTTTCTACTTGGAGATTTCAGCATCTCCATCAGCACATCATTAACCTTTAAGCAATGTATGTTTTCAAATCACGTACAGTGTTGCTTTTTCTTTCCTGCTGCTGAATTAAGAAATGAGTCTGTCTCTAATGGTTTTTCTCATTCAGCGAATCATTTTTATGTATTTTCAAAGGCAGCGTTTCCATGATCACCCCTGCCCACTGTATCAACAACAGCCTCTCTGCAGCAGCGGGAGTTTATCACCCTGTTTTACAGGAAATTGAACACACCATATTATATTTCATGTGCATGCAATAAGTCAGGGTCAGAGAAACATCCGGAAATATGCACGTGTTTCCAGAGGTACGCATATGTATAAACGTCCTAACACACACAAACAGAAGTATTCCCATATTTTTAGGCAAAGTGCACTCTGTGTTCTGCACAGCATCTCACTGTTCATACATCATTAAGTGAGTCTGGGTGTTATTATGGAGAAAATGCAGTATATTAGATGGCCTGACAGATTGTGTCAGGGCCTGCAATCCTATCAGGATTGGATAATAAAAAGACACTTAATCTAGGCAGTTCCCCACAGTCCTTTGCACACAGAATAAAAAATCCTGATGATCGCTCTCTGCTCTAACTGTCCTTGTCAAATTTTCCTCCTCCCTCTGTCCCATACTAAAATATAAAAGCAATAATTACGACTTAATCTCAATCTCCACCATTCATCTGCCAAAATATTTCCCATGAAGAGGCACAGAGTTATAGCCCACTAGCATAAAATATGTTTATTACCTTTTGTGCAACACATTAATGTGCCACAGAAATAGGTTCCCATGCCAGTGTAAATGACTGGATGATGATCAGCTAATTTATGAGGACCTTGTCTCATCAGTAAGACCTGAGATGAGAGACAGGGGAACTGCAGAAGGGGGTCGACTCAGCACATTGTCCTTCTGGTATACCCCTATTTACTATCAGTCGTGATAAATAGGGGCACTACAGACACAAAAACAATCAATTTGTCACCTTGTTGAAAGTCGTAGAGTCTGAGACAGCTCTGCATACTATCGGCCTACTCTATGCGTCCTCTGTCCCTGTCAGAGAACAGTCAAATGATTGGATCTGTAAGGGTAATGACAGGGTCACAATGTTGGTGCTTTGCCTTTTGCTTTTTTTCTGTAGAAAGATACCTGAGAAATTCAGTTAACCTATCCACCGCCTCTCTTGTTGTCTGTCTTTACAGTGGAGAGTAATCCATGCCAGACCAACCCTTGTCTTCATGGTGGAAGCTGCCTCCAGGAAGGTGATGGTTACAGTTGCTACTGTCCTCAGGGCTTCTCTGGAGAAAGCTGTGAGATTGGTGAGTCACTGACAGGTCAGGTTTGAGTGAGGGAACCACAGAGGTCAGTGGCTGAAAACTGCTGCAAACTGCTGTGTCTCTATGGCAGAGGGGGAAAAGAGACAGGCTTATTCACATTTAACAGATGTACTGTATAGTGATGTGAATTCATGAGGAAAATGGCACAATCCATTTGTGGGCATTGTTTCTTTATTATGTGTTTCAATGAATCTGGATCCAATCTTTGTAGCTTTGCTGCCAGGTTCATCAGGTTTGGATGAAGCTCCCTGATTGAAAGTGAATGGGAATCTCCATATGCCGCAAGTCAGCCATTTGTGCCAGAGACTGTTGAAGATGTACTATACAGCATGTGGCTCAACTGTGCGTGAATGCGTGTTTTCACCTTCTGCCCCGAGAGCAGTGGACAGCTCATCTTTCCCCTCACCTGGGTGATATGAGAATATGTCTGTCAGAAAATGGCGGTGCAGTGATTTAGGTGAATGAGCCTGTGTGTGTGACACAAGGACACATGAGCCACAGAGGAGCTCTGAGCTCACTGAGGGGTGGAGTAGCTGATTAAAGTTTTGTAGAAGCAACATATGCTGTAGTGGATGGGGGAAGAAGGGAAACTAAAGGAAGATATAAGAAGCTGTAGCAGTGGCAGAAGATATCAGAGTGACCTTCCTACTTTGAATGACACTTCAGAAATTCAGAAGCATTAAACTACAGGGTTTGACTAAAGATGAACACATAAACACTGATGCAGAGTTGTTGACAGCATTCAGTAATGTGTGCATTTCAAGCCTTGTCCTGTTTTTTTGATACTTGTTTTTTGAAAATTTTTAAGTAGCAAGTTGTGCTTGCTGTATTTATGGTTTTCAAACTGAGACCAAATTAGAATTGTCTCCTGTTGTGGTTCTGTTTTCCCATTTCACAATGTGCCCAACCATCTGACCTGACCTGATGGCACTGCGGTTTAGCACTGATTACACCCAGAGGACTGCAGTAGCTGCATGTGAATACAGACACATCATGAGGAAGTTGGGATGACAGCCATTTCATAAACCCTGTAGCCTGACAGTATTCTTTTTTTGACCTCTGATTTTTTTAGCATCCAAAAAAATGGGCTAATGTAGTTGTATGTCATCCATAAAAAATACATTAGGCCAAGCTGGGTTTGAGCATCAGTGCTTATAGAAAAGAATAATGGAGCAGGAGTCAAAGGTCAAGAAACACATGTAGTCCTGGATGTGATTATCAATACCTTTGAAAGCTTTGACTCACAAAGTACCTGTTATTCAACATTTCAGTGTGCCTGTGCATAAACACAATTGAAGATCAATCAACAAAATGTTGAATCAATAACATGTGATAAATTAATGCTAATAGAATGCATAACACCCATGGATGTATTTTGTAACAGTTAGGTTTGGTTGTATTAATGAGGTAGACTACACAAAACATGATGTTTTTAGAAGCAGTTGGAATAAATTACAGTACTGTGCAAATTTCTAAAGCCGCCCCCAATTTCATCGTATTTTGCATCCAAGAAGCCGGACTTTCTTGCAATTTTTCAAAGTGGTCTTGACAAAAGCTCTCGAGGCTTTCTGAAGTTCTTTGAAATTTTTTCTTAGGACATTGGCTGCTTTTTAAATGATTTTCAGTTTAGTTTTTGTATCTGACCATTTCCAGAGGAATATTTTGTTTTTGTTTGTTGTTTGTAAAGCCACACCTAGATAGAGAAACAGCAATATTCAAGAATGTTGTCATATATGTAAGGTCATATTCTATGGTAGAATGTAGACATATCAATAAAAATATTCCAGAATTTCTACAAGGCTCAAAAATTTTGAACCTTCAAGAATTTTGACAAAATTCTAGAATGCTGACAACATTTCAGAATGTTGGCAAGATTTTAGAATGTTAAGAATATAAAATGTTAGTAACATTCAAATGTTGATACAACTCTTGAATGTTGGTAGGATTTCAGAAGGTTGACAGTATTCTTGAATACTAGAATAGTATTCTAGAACATGTTAGTAACATTCAAATGTTGATACAACTCTTGAATGTTGGTAGGATTTCAGAAGGTTGACAGTATTCTAGAATATTGACAAATATTTTAGCCAAAATATTCGGGAAAAAAGCATATTTATACCATATTGTTGTATTGTATTCATCTCTCTCTCTTTTGGATTTCCTTTCCTTAGAAGTCTTAGATTGCCTTTCCCAATGTCATTGAATTATTGTTATGTTGAATATAATAGCTACATAGCTGTGATTATACCTTTCCCAGTAAATGCTTTCCACAGTCTTAAACTGAATATGTACAATTTTAAAGTGGAAGCAGAAAGTGTGCTTAATGACTGCCTCCCATTTCACATGTGCAGCCCCTGTGTTCTTAATCAGTCACTCATAGCCAGCTTATTAAAGGGCTTGTGTCTAATCCTGTGATTCAGATTGATTTTTGACAGTCACAATAGTCCATTTATAAGCAGAAAAGCGTATAAACCAGCATCGTCTGCATTGACCCTGTTTCATGCAAAATGATTATTTAAGCAAAATTAGGCAATGTCACCTGCAGCATCCTTAGGGACTGTCTCCAGCACTTTTCGGAATTCCGTGGGAAGATATATTTTGAAGAACTGCAGTGTTGATGCTTTGTGTTTCCCCTGTGAGTCTATAGTTAATATTTATAAAGGTATGGTAGGGTAAAAAGTAATCTGTGGACATTTCAGTGTTTACTTTCCAATAACCCTATTTAAAGGATTCTTACTTAAGATAAACCTATACAAGGCTGTCAGTCAATATCTAAGCTTGAAGGTGTAATATTTATCTTGAAAACCTGATGGTGGAATCCTACAGTGATTATGTGGCCTGTCAGTTTTATAGCTATGTGTTATAACATAATAATAAAATATATTGTGGTGGAATGAGGAAGTACAGGAAACCATCCAAAAGAAGTGGTTGGCAAAGAACAAGTGGGATAACCAGGGAGATGAAGAAAGTAGACAGGAGTACTGGGAGTCTAAGCACACAACAAAGAGAGAAATTGCAAGGGCAAAGGAAAAGGCTTAAAGTGAGTTGTATGAGAGGCTGGACACTATGGAAGAAGAGAAGGACATGTATTGATTGGCTAGACAGGAAGACCAAGCTGGAAAAAAATTTACGGCAGGTTAGGACGACGAAGGATAGAAATGGAAAAATACTAACTAATGAAGAGAGTGTGTTGAGAAGATTGAAGGGGTACTTTGAGGAACTGATGAATGAGGAAAATGAGAGAGACAGGAGATCAGATGGACAAAAGATAGTGAATCAGGAAGTGCAGAGTATTAATAAAGAGGAAATGAAGGCTACAATGAAGAGGATGAAGAGTGGAAAGGCAGTTGGTCCAAATAACACACCTGTGGAGGTATGGAAATGTCTAGGAGAGATCTTGGAGAGTGAGAAGTAGTCTGAGGAATGGAGAAGAAGTGCGCTGGTACCAATCTTCAAGAATAAGGGTGATGTGCAGAGCTGCATTAACTACAGAGGGATCAAGCTGATGAGCCATGGAAATATGGGAAAGAGTTGTTGAAGCTAGGCTAAGAAGAGAGGTGATGATCAGTGAGCAGCAATATAGCTTCATGCTGAGAAAGAGTACTACAAATGTAATGTTTGCTTTGAGAGTGTTGATGGATAGAGAAGGTCAGAAGGAGTTGCACTGTGTCTTTGTGGATCTTGAGAAATCATATGATAGGGTGCCAAGAGAGGAACTGTGGAATTGTATGAGGAAGTTAGGAATGGCAGAGAAGTATGTGAGGATGGTGCAGGACATATATGAGGATAGTGAGACAGTGGTGAGGTGTGTGGTAGGAGTGACAAATGGGTTCAAGGTGGAGGTGGGATTACATCAGGGATCAGCTCTGAGGCCCTTTTTATTTTGGTAGTAAAGAAAGGGAGCCAGGTGGAATGGTAAAGCTGCATGAAGTAAGAGGTAGTGAAGGTCAATAAGTTCTAATACCTGGGGTCAATCGTCCAAAGCAATGCACAATGCAAAAGAGAGGTGAAAAAGAGAGTGCTTTGGACAAGTGTCTGGGGTGCTTCGTGACAGAAAGATAGCAGCGAGAGGGAAGGGGGAGATTAGCAAGACAGTAGTGAGATCTGCTTTGATGTATAGTTTGGACAGGAGGTGGCAGATTTGAAGATGTTGAGATTTGTTTTTTTTAATGCAAGTTGCCCAACACAAGGCCTGAAAGGCCACTCAAAAGGTGAGGGCTAAAAGTAGTGAAAGAGAAGAACTGCAGTGTAAGATCATAGGACATTATAAGGAAGAGAGATGAGTGTTTATGTTACGTTTAAACTGTGCCAAGTCATAGCTATGGGGGAAGCAGGATGCAGGTAATGAGTTCCAAAGTGAGGCAGTGCGTGGAAAGAAACTAGAAGAGTACCTCACAGTATTGGCTTTAGGAACATATGGATGCAAAGAGCAGAGAAATGTGTGAAGCAGACCTTGGAATAGTCTGGTGGAACTAAAGCAGAAATGTCATTGGAGCACCTTCCATGATAGAACCTATAAAATAGGGACAGAGATGCCTCAGTGCGACAGAGCGATAAAGGTTCTAGAGATAAGGCCAAATCAAATCCCACCAAATTGATAACACGCCACTGGATTCTGTCTAACAGGGCCAGATGACAGGATGGGGCCCCAGCCCAGATATGGCTACAGTACTCCATGACAGGGCGTATTGTGGACTTATAC
>VUQH01001131.1:0-22037 GCA_015106775.1 Etroplus canarensis
ATCTGTGCCTTGCCACAATTCTGTCTCTGAGCTCCTTGGGCAGTTCCTTCCACCTCATGATTCTCATTTACTCTGACATGCACTGTGAGCTGTAAGGTCTTATATAGACAGGTGTGTGCCTTTCCTAATCAAGTCCAGTCGGTTTAATTAAACACAGCTGGACTCCAATGAAGGAGCAGAACCATCTCAAGGAGGTTCAGAAGAAACGGACAGCATGTGAGTTAAATATGAGTGTCACTGCAAAGGGTCTGAATACTTATGACCATGTGATGTTTCAGTTTTTCTTTTTTAATAAATTTGCAAAAATTTTTACATTTCTGTTTTTTCTGTCAAGATGGGGTGCTGAGTGTACATTAATGAGAAATAAAATGAACTTTTTTGATTTTGGCAAATGGCTGCAATGACACAAAGAGTGAAAAATTTAAAGGGGTCTGAATACTTTCCGTACCCACTGTATACAGATTTGAGGTAATGTTACTTTAATCAAGTATTTTAATTAAGTGCTATTTCAATTAAAAAATCAGATACTTCAGATTTATACTTTTTTATGCACAGAGCTATTCTGAATAAGTCACATCTGAAACAATTAAAAGCCTTGATTCTTAAGAAACAAATCCAAAAGTAAGATTACAATTATAATTAGGTAGATAGAAATTAAGAGAACCCACGATCACAACCTCCAGGTCTCGGTGTGGGCTCGGGCAAACCAGGAGATGGAGTTGGATCTGGACTGTCACCTCGCCCTGGTATTGGCCTGGGTCCTCGAGGTGGTGCAATTTGAGAGATTACAGCCAAGAGCATGCATAAAAAGATGAACCCTGAAAGCACTGCCATTTTTTCTGTGAAAAACAGGACACAAGGAGACAGATAGGATAGTTGTTCAAGGCATACTTTTGACTCCAAAACTCTTTCTATGTAGGAAATAGCTGTCAAACAACTGAGTAGTCACAGGAGGTGCCTACACAGTGCTTAAGAAAAGTTTATCAGTTTAAATCATGCCAGTGAGTAACCACACTGTTTAGAAACAGAAGACAGACAGAAGAATATGTAAAAGTAAATCCTTTTTTTCATTTCACATGTTTAATGAAACTGAAATCCCCAGAGGAGCTGTACTAAGATAAGAGCTGATAAGACAGTGGCCTGTGCTACTTTTAAGAAATCCCTTTTTCAACAAGTGGAAAATTCCTGCAGCATAGCCCAACTTGAACAAATAACAAATGAATAAAAGTCAGAATAAGACTGCTGGTTACTGTAACCTCAATCTGCAGGAAGGGGCTTCCAAATCATTTCCTATCGTGAATATCAAAACACAAAGGAAGCAAGTGATGGAAATCAAACTCAGGGAGGTTGATGTTGTGCAGAGATGGAATGTAATGAAATGTATGTAAATAACTGAGTAGAAGGTATTATTTATCTTCATCCTTCCAATCTACCACTTTCCAGAGGCAATTGTACTGTTTTACTCGATTATATTCACAGTCATGTGAAAAAGAAAGTACATCCTTGTTCATTTCTAAGGTTTTACATATCAGGACATATATAATCGCCTAGTCCTTACCTGTCATTATTTATTTACCAAAAACTAAGACCCAGAAGCAAAGTGTGAAAAATTAAGTACATCCTTACTGTTTCCATAAGAATCAAGAGGGTAAGTAGCAGTCAGGTACTGCTAATTAAATGCCCCTCATCAACTGATCATCAGTCAGTGTGACCACCTCCATAAAAGCTAAAGTTTTGGCAGTTTTCTGATCTGGAGCATTCGGGTGTGTGATAACACTGTGCACTGCTCCCTAAACCAACCAGTTCCACCCCTCTTCCTGCAGCTGAGCTAAGACCATATCTCATCACAACAACCTCAAACCAACTGTCAAGCATGGAGGTGGAGGGGTGAGGATTTGGGCTATTTTTGTTGCCAAGAGACCAGGGCACCTTGCAGTCATTAAGTTGAACTCGTCTGTATACCAAAGTATTCTAGAGCCAAATGTGAGGCCACCTATCTGACAGCTAAAGCTTGGCCAAAACTGGGTCATGCAACAGGACAATGATTCCAAGTGCAGCAGCAAATCTACAGCAGAATGGCTGAAAAAGAAAAGAATCAAGGTATTGAACTGGGCCAGTCAAAGTCCAGACTTCAACCCAATGGAAATGCTGTGGGAGGACCTTAGGAGAGCTGTGTTTTAAACAAATGTCTGCAAACCTCAATTACCTGAGGGAACTTTGTAAAGAAGAATGAGAGACTGATGAAGTCATTCATTACTTTAAGTTACTACTGCTAAAAGTGGTTCTACAAATTACTGAATCATGTTTTTTTTTTCCCCACACTGCCTCTGCATTTTGGCTTAGTTTTTCTTAAATAAATAATAACATGGTAATATGTTGTGTTGATGCTCATCCAAGGATCTTTTTATCTAATTTTAAGACCTGCTAAAAACCTGATATTTTTTTATTATGCGTGAATATGCCAAACCTTAGAATTAATTTTGGTCGTACTTTCTTTTATATTTATAAAATCCTTTTTCTAAAATAAAAGGTGAGATGAAAATAATGCCTCAGATTAAGTGTCAAACAGGTTATTAAAATAGCTCCCTTTCCACTCACTACAATAAAATCCTGCTTTAATCATTAATACTGAATTCATACCTATGTAGACTACTTGTACTCAAACTAAACTTTGAAGAGTTTTTGAATTAGCATTATCTAAATGAAAATGTCAAAAATGACCCCAAAAAGTAGATCATAAAAACAGACTCTGTGCCATTTGTATACTAATGCTTAATGTTATTATTTATCTAACCACGTTATCTCAATGTAACTGAGATCTCCTTCTTGAGAGAGACTTGTGTATAAAAAACATAAACAATGTGAGAGTAGACAAGCACATAAAATATACAAATCAATATTGCACATATTTTTAAAAAAGCATGTGCAAAACTGATTGCAGATTCACGAATGTAACCTTTTAAAATGTTTTAGTGAAATAAGATAATGTAGTTTAACATTTTTGTAGCTCAATCAATTTGTAAGTAGTATTTAAAGAGGTGTAGCAGTTTCTTGGAAATAAATATATTAAATGCAGTACTATAAAAGAGGAAACCCTTTTTTTTCTGAGCGTAGCCAAGGTGAAATAAAAAACTTTTCTTCACCGCAAAGTAGAGATAAATGTCTGACACACATTAAGCAGAGTTAACCAGAAGACTAACTAAAGTGGGTGAAGCACACATCAACACTCCTCAAAACCTTCAAAGTTAAAATGTGTGGGCTACTTACCCAAGCCACGGTAAAGAGAAAGCAACTTCAAGCTGCTGACTTGAGACTTTCAGGAAATTCAAGCAATTTCTGCAGATGGTAAACTAGGGATAAACAATTCAAGCCGGAAAGTTTGTTCTCCTATCAGCAGCCCAATCAGAGGGGGCAGCTTTAATTTCTCAGCTCAAGAATGAGCGTGTCTCATGCACTCTAGCAGGAACATTTCTTTGGAAATGAAGTTTGGATGATCTTTCACAGGCAGCTGGAGAGCAACAGCACCGACTCCAAAATGAAGACCCTATTCTGGAGACTTAAGAGGGTTTAAATAAATACAATATGTTGCAATGAGCTATTCAGCCCCCTGATCTTACAGAATAAATGTCAGGATCACAGACTGATTCTCTCCAAAGATCAGCCTTACAAACACACCAGCCCCCACTGCTACATATCCTTACATGGAGACAGCTACTCACACTCATCCACTGTTTATATTTCAAGGCTATACAACATGAGAGATGTCATGTTGGAATTTAAGTGTTGGAGTTACCCTAAAAATTAGACTTCATGACACTTTATTTAAACTTTGGGTCAGGGTGTTGACAGGAAATTCAAATGTTGAGCCTTTGTTGCTTCCAGCTTGTCAAAGATGGGAATCTTCTTCTCATCCCTGTTTATTATGAATGTGAAACTGAATGAATATAAAGAAATGTGATACAAATTAGAAATAATATTTACAGACATGAAAATGTGAATAGATATTTAAGTGCTTGCTTTAATATGTAGGGTTTTTGTAAACAATGTTACTGTTTTCATTTTGTGTCTTCATGTCTGTGAGGATTAACATAATATATATTTCCTCAACTTGTGGTGCAGAGAATGTAGTTTGCCTTCCAGGTGTATGCAGTTCAGTGGAATAAAGCGCTGGAAGGAGCACTGGGGAACTGACCAGAGTAAGCAGGCCTTCCTTCTGCTGTGACTGACTGCTTGCCAATTCCAAGCAACCTGCAACCTGAGGCAAAGAAGAGGAATTATCCTGTAAGCGGTGTGGAACAGCCCTGCACACCAGGAGCGATTCTAGGATCAGACTGTTAGGTGGGCTCAATCCCCAATCAGAATGTCCAGCATACATTGCCTTGTGGATAATACATTAATAAAAAAATAATACTTTATGAATTGCTTTAAGTAAAATTAACAGTGGAATATGCTGACTGCAAATGTATTTAATGCTTTTCACCTCTTCAATTAGGTACGCATTACAACATTACTTTTAAAAAGCAACCTAATCCACTGGATGGTCTATTGTATAATATTAAAGAATAATTCATAATAAATAATCTCAGATTTCAATATATTACATCTGTTTTATGGTGGATCCTTTAGTTAGTTAATGAAACCTGAGACAAAGACTCAATCATGGTGATCAGAATTTTCCAAAGTAATTCAAAGGTCAATGTTATTTCAATTACTTGACTGCATTAGGGAAGTCCACCAAACCATAAAGCAATTCAAACCATCATTTGGTACATACACTGGAAAATCAAGGTACCTCTCCATATACATGAGTAAGATTCAAATGGGTCAGAGAGTTGCTTTTCAGTTAAATTTTTCAAGTTCATACAAACCCTCCCTTATTTTCCAGGCTTAACACAGGACATCAAGTAGGCTGTCACTTGAGTGAAGAATAGATTCGTAGTCTGCTGCTTCACTGTAGTGACAGCTATCCTTCTTAAGCCATGTTTAGACTGATACTGTATGATGAACATTAACAAAGTTGTCTAAAAGTTTGAACCATGCTTGCAATCATCTGTACTTGCTACCAGTCTTATTTTTCTACACTCTTGTTGGTACATTTCTGTCATCTGTAGAAAAGTGGAAAGTCCTATAATTGTTTATTAATTTTAGTGTATTTTAATGTAGGCCTTATTGTGTCTTTGTGTATTTGCACATGAATGTGGGCTCATTCATTAAAACTTTGCTTAATAGCTCCATCAGTGGTCAACAACCCTACAGTGTAACTTTAAGGAAAGGATCTGCAAACTCATGTAATGTTCATGCCATATTTTCATTGAATTTAGATATTTTCATTAACAATTTCTATGCTCAGGGGATTATTTTAGCAAACTACAGTATGTCCAGTTAACTTTTACAAAATTGTTTTATTAACAAGTCACTGTATAATTTGTTTAACTTTCAGAAATCTGGGGGTGTACAACTGATATTTGGATATTTGACAAAATTTATGTTGCACTGGCAGACATAGCTTACTTTGTTTCAGAGGTTACAAGTTTTTCAGCCCAGCTGCTTGAAAAACTTGTAACCTCTGAAACATTTTGGTTTGTTGCTTGTAAATAGAACTGACAAGGAGGCATCTTCATACAAAAGAGCCACAAAGTAAAAGGATCAACTGCGAATTGTTTTCCCCTTTGGTGTGAGTGGGCCTTTATTGCTATGTTTCTCTCTGAGCCTAAAATCCCATACTACACACTGTACTCTGTATTATCTGTCTATCAGTAATCCTCAACACACACTAGCCAGCCACCTCATTAGTTACACCTTCTTAATACCAGGTTGGACCCCTTTTGCCTTTAGAACTTGCCTTGAGTCTTCATGGCATGGATTCAACAAGGTGCTGGAAACTTTCCTAACAAAATCACACAGTTGCTAGTGATTTTGCAGCTGCACATCCATGATGTGACTCTCCCATTCCACCACATCCCAAAGGTGCTCTACTGGGCTGAGATCTGGTGACTGTGGAAGTCATTTGAGCACAGTAAACTCATTGCCATGTTTAGGAAACCTTTTTGAGATTATTTTAGCTTTGTGCCGTGGTGCGCTATCCTCCTGGCAGCAGCCATTAGAGCATGGATACACTGTGGTATTGAAGCGAGGGATGTGAGCAGCAATGATCCTCAGGTAGGCTGTGGCATTTAAACAATGCTCAGTTGTTACTAAGGGGCTAAAAGTGTGCCAAGAAAATATCCCCCACACCATTATACCACCAACAACAGCCTGAACCATTAATACAATGCAGGATGGATCCATGCTTCCATGTTTTTTACACCAACCATCTGAGTCAGCCAGGCAACTTTGTTCTGATCTATTGTCCAATTTTGGGGAGCCCATGCAAATTGCAGCCTCAGTTTCCTGCTGTTAGTTGACAGGGGTGACATCCGATAGGGTCTTCTGCTGCTGTGGCCAATCTGCTTTAAGGTTCAACGTATATTCAGAGATGCTCTTTTGCATATGTTGGTTATAATGAGTGGTTATTTGCATTACTGTTGCCTGCCTATCATCTTGAAGCAGCCTGTCCACTCCATTCTGACCTCTGGCAACAACAAGGCTATCCAGTGCTGCTGCTCGCTAAATAGTTTCTCCTTTTTAGACCATTCTCTGTAATCCCTAAAGATGTTTGTGTGTCAAACTCCCAGTCAATCAGCAGTTTCTGAAATACTCAGACAAGCCCATTTGGCAGCAACACCCATGCAACATTCAGAGTTACTTAAATTACCTTTCTTCCTGATTCTGATGCTCGATTAACCACCTTCACCCAATATCTCTGACTTTCTTGAAGTCTTTCTTGTTCTTTAAACGTCCTGAGTGTATCTTTTTTAACTGTTTACGTTGCACTCTCAAAAATGCTGATTAAGGAAGTTTTTGCCATAGTTCTCTCTGTTGGAATACTGTTTTTTTCTTTGGAACAGTGGACTGCAACACATCACCTTTACAATACTCTGCACCTTATACTCCAGGAATCAGCAGCTGATTGCCCTGAAGCTGGCTGGCATGTCAGCCAGACCAATGGACCTTTCAACAGAAATCAGGAAAAAAACACATTGTGGATGCAGAGGTGGAAAGAAGCAGAGGACAATGCGAGATGAGGTGAGACAATGGAGGGCTTTGAAAAAAAAAAAGAGTTTTAAACTGTGTTTCCCCTCTCTCATCATGGGGAACTTAGGGTCACTTGGAAATAACATGGGAAGAGCTCACAGCATAGGCCTGAAGCCAGAGGGAGTACCAAGAGTACAGTTTAATGTGTTTCACTGAGATATGGCTGCACCAGGTTATTCCCGTTGACAATGTTAAATCTAGGGATTTTCTATTGTCCGAGCTGGTAGGCAGGTGGTCATAATATGCCTGATCAGTGTACGTAATGGAGCATCTGTAATGCAAGCAGTTGCCCCCGGGATTAATAAAGAATTTTGATTCTGATTCTGATTTGAACTTAAGTAGGTCATCTCGACTGTGCCTAAATGCCAAATTGCCTTCAATTGCTGCCATATGATTTGCTGATTAGGTATTTGCATTAAAGAGCAGTTGAACAGGTGTACCTTATGAGCTGGCAGGTGAGTGTAGTGTAGTGAATTTCGGTAGCATACAGCTTGTCAGGTGCATTACTTTTCACATTCACACACGTTTTCATAGTAATCTGAGATGAGCCAAGTACTGATCAGTAAATTAAAAAACACAATAAGCCCAACAAAATGAAACTTTTTTATTTAAATAGTTAAGCTGATGAATTATTAATACTAGATCTTACCTGCATTAGTCACTGCCCAACCATATTTATTCTGGTGCAGTGCCCCATGCTTGCATACTCCAAAATTCCCCTGCAAATAGTATGTTCAAAACCATACACCCATACTATTGGGTATATGGTTTTGAACATACTAAAAACCTTAACTTACCGATTTGACATTAGTATGTCTTTACGGACATACATGTATTGTCTAAGACGAGGCACAAAATCCCAAAAATGAGACCATTTCTGATACCAGTCACCTTAAAGTTGAGGCAGCATTTATCCTATTCCCCACCTGTTGTAAAGATAGGTAAAACACATGCATACAGAGATTCTTTGATTTATTAAAGAGATTTTCTTGTATTCCAACCTTGAGGCAACTTTTGTTGTGAAGTGGCGCTATATAAATAAAATTGAACTGAATTGAATAATTGAATATTTGTTGGAAAAATGCTCACTGCAGGCACAAGCTGTAACTCCTGCATATAACATCAGAGATTTTGCTGCATTTTGTTCTCATTGCCATGAGACATACATTTTTCATTGTCTCTTAAAGGACATTTTTCCTTTCATACACCTTGGATAGATTATTACCGATGACCTGCCTGCCTTTTCATGCCTCCATGGTTTTATTCATATTTTAATGAATGAAGGGCATGGACATGTCTTCCCTGCAGCAGCTGTGGTGAGGTCACTTGGTGGTTCCTGATGATTGAAACTTAATGCTTCATTTCACTTAAGTCTTTAAAAGCAAGTGCAGATGTGCTTTGGTGAAAATGTTATGAGAGACACTTACTGACTCTGGAGTGTATAACTGAACTACATCTGACCAAGGACTGCCACTGTTAAGATGAATCCAGTACAGCTCCAAGAAGGCATGCTGGGGTTAATCTTGAGAGACACTGTTACTGAAATGATCCATTATTTTCAGTCAAGAGGGCTTACAATCATAATTTGTATAAAAAATACTACATGAAATATTTGTATTTTCATGTAACTAAAGAAAAGACATTTAAAGTTGATATAAGAACTAAGCTAAGATTACCTTTTGTTAAAAATCATTGTCAGTATTTTCAGAACTGACTTTTAGCGCTTCCAGGTGTATGTTAATATCTTACTTTCAAGTTACATTTTGCACTTTCCTCAGCAGCTGGCTTAAAAATGTTGGATTTCTTCACCAGGATAATAATTAATGGTACAAAACTGAAGATGCTTGCGCTGCATGGACAAAAGTATTGGGCCACCTATACATATTATGGGATCTATGGGATCTCTTATGACATCTCATTTGGAATCCATAGGCATTAATGTGGAGCTGGTCACCCCTCCTTTGCAGCTATAAACAACTTCTACGCCTTTCAGGAGGCTTTTCATAAGATTTTGGAGTGTGTCTATGGGAATTTTTGCCCATTCATCCAAAAGAACATTTGTGAAGTTAGAAATTAATGTTGGATGAAAGAGCCTGGCTCACAATCTCCAGTCTAGTTTATCCTAAAAGTCTTGGGTGGGGTTGGAGTTAGGGCTCTGTGCAGGCCACTCAAGTTCTTTACACCAAACTTATCCAGAAATGCCTTTATGGACCTTGCTTTGTGCACTGGAGCACAGTCATGCTGGAAGAAAAATGACCTTCTCCAAACTATTCCCACGAATTTGAAGGATAGAATTGACCAAAATTTCTTGGTAAGCTGAAGCATTAAGCATTCCCAGCCCCAGGCTAACCCCAGACAAATAACCCAGCATTAGCATTATCCTTCCTCCACCAAACTTTACAGCTGGTACGATGCAGTCAGGCAGGTAATCTTCTCCTGGCGTTCACCAAATTGAGACTTATCCATCAGACTGCCAGACAGAAGTTTGATTTGTAAGTCTACAGAGTCCAGTGGCAATGTGCTTTACACCATTCCATCCAATGCTTTGTGCTTGGTGATGTAAGGCTAACATGCAGCTGCGCCACCATGGAAACCCATGCCATAAAGCTGCTGGTGCACAGTTTTTGTGCTGATCTTAATGCCAGAGGAACAGGGCTATGCACCTCAGCACTGCACAGCCCTGCTCTGTACCTTTACGTGATCTAGCACTACTTGGCTGAGTTCCTTTGGTTCCTAAATGCTTCTCCTTTGCAATAATACCACTTAAAGTTGATCGGGGAATATCTGGGAGGGAAGAAATTTCACAGTGACTCATTGCAAGGGTGGCATCCTATTACAATACCATGCTCCAATTCAGGGAGCTCTTTAGAATTGCCCATTATTTCACAAATATTTGTAAAGGCAGACTGCATGGCTAGGTGCATGATTTTATGCACCTGTGGCAATGGGACTGAAAGAAACACCTGAATTCAATGATTAAGAGGTGTGGCCGAATACTTTTCACTATGTCGTGCATATAATTACTTCATGTATGTATTACTTTGGAGGATGCAGCTGCTCAAAGTTGGAAATCCTTGATCTCCATTGCCACTAAAATGTCATTGTTTCATTCTTAAGTGAAAGGCTAAATCTTCTGTATAGAAACAAAACAAAAAAAGAATATCCTGACAAAGCCTGAAAAAAATGGTCACTGAGTTGTTTTGAGTAGGCCCCCATCTTTCCCTGTGCATCCAACACAAAGCAATCATGTTTAAAAGAGGGAAAACTGGGAATCCTGCACTTTAAGATCAGACATCTAAAGGCACTATGTGTCCTAGTTTGAGAGATGTCTTTTAATCGGGTCACACACTTTAGTCTGACACTGATTATAAGAAGAATTGCATCAGTAGACGGCTATTGACGTTCAAAGGCAGCAAGCTCAGGAAGTCTCTCATCAGGGACTCAATTAGAGAAATGCAGTGATACTGCCATTGACCTGTGCACAGAAATGCTGCTGCTGTTTATAGATCAGCTGTGTGTGTGTGTGTGTGCGTTTGTGTGAGGGGTGGGGGAGCATTTCCGAAGGGATGCTGAGTGAGCAACTGAGCGATTAAGAGAGAGGCAGGCAATCTGAGAGTCTTTCTCCTGAGGAAGATTTTTTTTAAACAGCTGCTGCATCCAGATGAACATTTACAGTAGTGCAACTGAGCATCCTGAGAAGAGAAAAGGCATTGAAGCTTAAACACAGACTAAGAAATTAAACAATACAAGCACATTACACACAGTGTCTATCGACAAGTATGCGTACCTTTGTGTATTTCACTGAAGATTTTTATTACTGAAGTAAAGGCATTAATACCTTTAAATACCAAACTATGGAAATCAGTCCAGGCCTTTATTGCGCTTTGTTAGAATAAATGTGACAGGTTGAATTTTTAGAATTATTAGCATGTTGTCAGTATATCAGAGTCTTACTGTACTTTATTACAAGTTAAAGTACTGGTTTAAAGACTTAATTTTGAAAATGTTTATATATAAATTTCTCATAAATTTGTGGGATTTTAGCAACATGGAGGGTGATTACATCCTAAAGTTAAAATGTACAGTTATGTCCATAAGTTTGGATAATGACAAAGTTTTTTGTAAGTTTGTGGATTTTTAAACCAAGTAGTCAAGATGTGATTGAAGAGCAGACTTTTAAATTTAATTTAAAAATGGATTTGACAAAAAATGTTGAGCACAGCCATTTCTATACAAAGTACTCCGTTTTCAGAGTCTCAAAAGTAATGGAACAAACTGACATAATTTGAATTTAATTTGAAATATAAGGATTATTTTTATACTTAGATGAAAATCTTTTGAATGACTGCCTGAAGTCTAGAACCCATGGACATCACCAGATGCTGGGTTTATTCCCCTGATATGCTCTGCCAGGTCTTTACTGCAACTCTCTTCAGTTACTGTTTGTGGGTTTCTCTGCCTTCAGTTTCGTTTTCAGTAACTGAAAAGCATACTCTTTTGGGCTGAGATCACGTGACTGACGTGGCCATTAAAGAATATTCCATTTCCGTGGAGAGAGCATAACACTGTACACTTCAGAATTCATCCAGCTACAGTACTTCTATCAGCAGTCACATTATAAAGATACACTAGTGACCCAGGTCCATTGGCAGCCACTGCTTGTTTGACAGATTATATGGTATGCTTCAGATCACAAGCTGTTTCTTTCTTTCTCCAGACTTTTCTCATCCCATCATTCCAGTACAAATTTTTCTTGGTTTCATCTGTCTGTCCCTGAACAGACCGGGCTGTTTAAAGGTTTTCTGGCAAAGTCTAATCTGGCCTTCCTATTCTTGAGATTTTAACAGTGATGCACCTACCTACTCGACAACGTTTTTGACTTGGCTAGATGTTGTGAAGGGTGTTGTTTTAGTCATTCCTAAAGTTTTGCTATCTTTCTGAGAGGTTTATTTTGGTTCTGACTAATAATAGCCTCTTTCACTTGTATTGCTACATCTTTGGACCTCAAATTTAGTGTTCCAGTGAACAGCTGACAAACCAAGTTCAGCAACTGGAATCAACTCCAGATCTTTTCTCTGTTTAATTTCCCATGAAATAATGGAACAACTTACCTTGCCTGGCCATGAAAATGCTTGTCAGTCAATTGTCCCATCACTTTTAAACCTCTGAAAATGGGGAACTATGTCTAAAGTGTCTAAGTCCTAAGAGTTAATGCCATTACTTTGTCAAACCTTTTGAATTAAAACTGAACTTCTGCCCTGCAATCCCATTTTGACTGTTTGATTTTAAAATCCAGTGTGCTGGTGTACAGAGGAAAAATACAAAAAATTGTGATATTGTCCAAAAACTTATAGACTTAACTATATGATTGGTGGGTAATATGTAAGCTAATTATTTTTTTAAATCCATAAAGCAATACTGGGTAAACCTCCAGCTTACCTGTGTACTTTTTTCTCTTCCAGTTTGGGTAGCTCATGCATTTCCAAACATTTTTAATTGGGTTTTGGCTAATAAATGTGGTGGCGATGGTGGGAGTTCAGTATTGAATGTACTGTACATATGTGAAATATACAGTATTGAAGCTGTGAGCAAATTTTTAACTCTTAAAAAAAATCTGACTTTAGAAACTGTATATCATCATCTCACAGGCAACATGCGTTACAGCTGCCAGTCCTAACTGCAGTCATACAGTCAATATTGAAAGTTCAAATTTCTCCCAATAAATCATATTTTGCCACTTTTTTAAAAATATCACATTGTATGTCCTCTGAAAAGCCCTGCAAGTACTCAAAAGCAGTCTGTGCATTAGCTACTGGGAGGAGAGGGGAACACAATCTGCAAGAACATGTCACTGATAATCTTTTCTATTACAAGATAATGATTTTTGACAAGTGAGGTACAGAATGCCTTTCATCTTTTCAATTGGTTCCACTCTTGTAAAAGTCTATTTAAACATAATGAAAGATTGCTGATAAAGTAATAATCTCTCTCTCTTTTTAACACAGTTAAAGTGCATGGTAGTAGCTCAGTGGTTCTGACATTTCATAGCAACTAGCCAGGGCATAAATCTTTGCTCTTGATTTCCTGTTTGGAGTTTCTTGTGTGTGTGCATGTGTCCTTGGAATCCTCCCACAGTGGAACTGTAGCTTATAAATTTCCCATTATGTCCATTTTTTAACTGAAAAACTTTCATTGAATGCCTTATCAGTCTTCAGCAGCCTCTAAATCTCTACAGGAACAAGTAGAAGAAGGACAAATTTAAAGTATATCACTGCATTCAAAAACAAGAAGAATGTAAAGGCTGCTCTCCTGCAATTTGTCACTGACCACTGCTGCTTCTGGCTTCTCGATAATACCCATCATTTCATCTCACCTTACAAAAAAACCAGCTCTTCAAAATGCTCCTTTTCATTTTCAGGATCAGAAGAAGTTGCAGTGAATGCAGGGCTTTCTTCCCGAGTGATTCAGACTTCAGACAACCTGCATGAATAGCACATTAGCTGTATGCAATTTATTCTGTTTCAAAAGGTTCATAGAATGCTGAACCTTTGAGAATGCACCGGTATATGTTTTTAAACACCTACAGTCTGCAAAAATACTTTGAGGTCAGTGTTCTGGAAATAAAAGTAATAATCTTAGACTGTCACCAACCAGAATAAGCTGAAATGAATGGATCATGTGAATTTCTCAAATTATATATATAGACACTCTGCCCCAGCAGCAAATATAGGAAGTGCCTTTTAATATGCTGGATATTTGTCATGCATGATCCTGACTGATGGACATTAAACTGACAAAGATATGCTTTCTTGAAAAATAAGATAATGCATTCCTGTACATCTAGTTGGTTTTTTCCCAGTTGTGTTATATCAAAGGTATGTGCATCTGTGAATTCACAGAGACAAGGTGTGAAGAGAACTGAGCCAGGCAGAATAACAGTGAACTCTGTGCAACCTCCCAGCTCCTTGCAAGTTGATTCTATACAGCAGCTCCCACCCATTGATATAGCACTTCATGGCTTAAATAATTCAGCAGAAAATCACGACACTACCTGATTCTCTGCAGATACTATACGCCTGTATTTGATTATGAGGGGCACTGGGGAATAACAGAACCAGCACAGTACAGTTTGGATTAATTGATGCAATACTACAGGCTAAACAGGAAGCAAAAATGCACTTTGTGGAGACGCAAATGTCAAAACAAACAATGATATATTGATAAGATAGGTTTACATTATGGTGCTGCTGCCCTGCAAAAACCTGTAAGAATTATGTTAAGCATCAGTATCATCTAGATATCATTCCTATCAGATGCATTTTAAAACTAATGGTGTGATTTAATGTAAATCATGCTGGAAAATGGTCAAAGGCATCTGAGACTGAGCTCTTGAAAAATACTTCACACTATGATAGGCTTTTGGGCTTTGTTTTTAAAGGATAAAATTAGCAACAAATTGCTTTATATAGGAGGGTGCATCTAAACAAGGAATTGTACAACAATGCAGAGCACCTAAACTGTATAGTATCTCTGTGTCTGTTTCCTTAAAGAAAAGAGTCCCCCCAACCTCCCTCAATCCCTGCTATGAGGATGTTTTTAATTGTGTTTCTTCCCTTCCATAACATGCTTTACAGATGCCCCTGAGATAAAACTGATCTTTCATGGACATGAAAAAAGACCCACGAAGAAATATCAAAGCACACATCAGAATGTGATAGCTGAGAGATGGATGAAATTACCAGCTTTGTGAGCCAAATAAGGGCCTAATGGACTGTAAGTGACACCACTTCTTTGGAGCAGAAATGCATTTTCATGAATGAGGATACCAGCTGAAGCAATTAAACAAAATGGCTGATGACTTCTGTTAAAACGGATTTTCTCCATTGTTCAGCCGCATTGTTAGAAATACTGTAAAAGTGCTCATTTTGTACATTTTGTAAAATGTGCTCCAAGAAGAACAAACGCATGCTTAATACGCTTCCTACAAAAAAGTCACCATAAAGGTGACAAAGACTTTGCTAAGAAAATAACCATCTTTTTTTTAAAAGTGCATTAAAACTTCTTTTTATGTAGTGGGAATTATTAGTGTTATATGACTATTTATGAATATTTATGGAGACTTTTGATGATTCTTGTACTGGATTAGAGCATCAAAGAAACTGCTACACTGTATTTGATGAGGTTGTAACTAAACAGAATATGGGATTATATAATATAGAATTTGGGGGTGGGGGGTGGCAGTGGTGACCCCTTGGGGAAAACACAAGGAATCAAATGAAGGTAAGTAGCTTAATAGCGCATAAGTTGTGAAAACAAAATATTTAAAGTACCTATATTAAATATATTCATTCTGCATAAGGTTACTTACAGAATCGCATAAATTATACTACTGACTCATAGTTACTGGTTCATTGATGTGTTTAGTACTTTAATTTCGCAGATGAGATTATTTTAATTACTAGCTTGATCTATAATACTCTATAAGCTATGCTTATTATAGATAATTTATTATGCTTCATAATAATGCAATCTATAACAGCTAATGTCCCTGTAGCGTAGAGGTTTACACATTTGCCTTATTAGTGAAAGGTCTGTGGTCCGATTCCATATGGGGACACAAGCCTCTCTCACCATGGAGGGTTGCGTCAGGAAGGGCATCCAGCATAAAAACCTCTGCCAAATTACCAATGTGGCTTAATCTGCTGTGGTGACACTTTGGGGAGAATACAAGGGCAGTCAAAGGTACATTTATCTGAAAAAATAACAACTATATAAGCAATTTCCCTTTTAGGATTAATAAAGGATTCTGATATAAATCTGTAAAATAAATGGTATGTAGCACAAAGTACAATATTTGCATCCAAAATCTAGCACAGTAGAAGCAGAAAGTAGCATAACATAGAAACACATATAGTATATTGAACGTATACTTCAGTACAGTACTTGAATAAATGTACTATACTATACTATAGTCCTACTATACTCATTCATGCGCTCATCCAGTGGTTCTGGGCATTGTAAAATTAAGAGTACTCTGGTCTAGTGACATCAGTAGAAGGGCACTGAGAGAGCCATTCATATTTTTGGGGGCCAGTGCCACCTTATGCCCCCTTCTAGACACACGCCTGGTGTGCTTGTGTGTGTGTGTGTGTGTGTGTGTGTGTGTGTGCATATGTGTGTGTACATGGCGTTTGCAAGATTATTAAGATCATTAAGTTACTGACAGATTTGCATGAAATATTTACTGGAGGTGGGGCTTGACCTGGAGTTCATGGTTGACTCCAGGTCCTGTGGCTATAAAACAATTCCAAACCATCACCACTCCCCCACTGTGCTTGATAGTCAGTTGGTATGAAATCATTATGTTGATATTATGTGTTGGTATTCACCAAATGTGGATCTTTGCATCAAACATCTCTACTTTGCTTTCATCTTTACAGAGGACAATTTTTCCGGGAGTCTTGTGGTTTCCATACTCATGTGAAAACTTTCTTTTTCAAATGGCTGTATAATGACACAAAATTCATGAAAAATGGCTTACCTAATGTCTTGAACAGCAAGTTACTTACTTTATGCCAACCTGAGTAACAAGTGTCTTTTCACCAACGACTCACAGAAATTTTTAACCAATACCTGTTAAAGCTGGTTAGTTGTGTGTTAAAGTGTAGACACAATACAAAAATAGGAGTGATGAAGTAATATTTAACAAAAAAAGATCCAGAAAAGACAGCTTATTTCACAATAGCTTGTACATGAGCTTATATTTACAGATTGAATAGCCAAATTACCCAGTAATATTATATGACTGTTGGCAATATGTGAATCACAAGATTTAAACTAAATGGGTGCCTCACAAACAACAAAGGAGATGAATTATTCTGAAATTGGACTTCTGATTGTGCATTTGCCATAATAAGGCTGGCAGAACTACAAGCACTCATTTTACAATGTTAACGGTTATTACAGAAAATGTTTAGATCGCCAAAAGTGGAGAATTTCTGGACTGAAGGTGGCTGTAGAATAAATGAGACTTTCAAGTGGACAGTATTCATTGGAGAGACTCTGAGTAATTGTCAGTATCATGATGAGTAATTATTATTAGCATTGCTTAAAACACATTTTTCAGGCCCAAAAGGCTTCTGTTGAGCTCAAAGCTCATAGACCCCAACAGCACACATCCACTTAACTCACAGCTCACCAGAGTGAACACTTCCGAAACCCTTCACCTATTATCGTGACTCTGCCATGGCTGCCAGAGGAAGTTGTCTGATACCATAAGCAAAAGAATTTAACCATGATGGATGGTGTGAGGAGAGTGTCTCTACTTTTCTCAGGAACTCTGTACCACAATTTCCCAACTTCAGTATTGAGGCATTTTCAAATCAGTAATGTGTTCCTAAGTCTGTGCTTTACAAACCTCTTGAGTTATTTAGTACAAACTGTCTGTACCCCAGAAAGAATCCGGTCTGCAAGGAAAAAATGTGGATTAGATATTCTTTGTTAAAAGGAAAATACAGAAACTAATGTGTGTGTCTTGGTGTTACTTAATGTGTGTGTTTAGAGAGCCTCAGGTCTTAGCGATGGCACTGTTCTTCTGCTCCCACTTTAATTGGCTCCTGGCCCCTTAGCCTCGCCTGAATGGAGAGTCATTTAGGGACCTTTCACTCTCATAGAGGATTGTCGGTTGCCGCTGCAGGAGAAATTGCATTCCTGTTTCCATACAATGGTTGGTCTGAGTTGGAAGGGGCACGAGTATCACTGTCATTATCATGACAATAGAAGCTAATTCCACTGCCACTAGCACCATTCTGAAACCCTCTGCAGCACCAGCTTATCAGGGGGCACCATGAGACCGGCAGGAAACTGCGCGAGCAACTAGTATGAGGCAAAGATTCACACATACTGAGCATGCTCTCAGACAGACACATGCACATTCAGGACTCACACTCTGCTTACAAAGGCTGTTGTAGATGTAAACCAATACATCAGCAAAAAAAGTTTATTAGGCAGCACATCTCACTTATGACACACTGTGTGGCCAGTCATTTCTCTAAGCTTATATTCATGCTATGTTTCTCATGACATGGGTTTCATTCATGTCAGCACAGAAAATATGACATTATGCTAAATTTAATCACATTCAAATTCACTAATACACCACTATCCCTCTAGCCCTCAAATGTCTTTGTCGGATCATTATCTATAGGTATTATACTAGCAGGATGAGAACTGCCCAAGCAATGTGCATGACATGTATTTGTCAAAGAGATGTTTGAAGACGTTTTCACTTGCATATAATTGCTCAGTGTGGAAACTCAAAGCTTAAGGACAGTTATAATTGTTTAAGCCAGTGTCCTCAACCCTGTTTTGATCATTGGCACTATTTCACTGCACATTGGTTTGACCCTATTCTCTTACACCACTTATCCCACTCTAGCAATAGCAATAGCAATAATATGGGTTGTGGTAGTGACATTACATTTGCCAGTTATGGCTAAACATTAAATACAACTGATGCTGATCATAGGTTGGTCCTCTGGGACCTGACAGAAATGCTAAATGAGAAATTACATGATTACCAAGGTTGTTGGAGTTCATCCTGAACAGACAGTGGATTTCTGGAACAAATTCTCTCCAGTAGTTTTTAAGACATTTCACTTAGATCCTCAAATGTGAACCTTGTGGTAGTGCTAGATGAAAGGTCATTTGAATTTGTCATCTAGAGCCATTGTTGTTTCTACATCATTATGTGACAGTCCATCCAATAGTTATCTATATTTTTTGCTGAAAGGCAAAAAAAGTTATGACGCCTCCCAGACGAAAGTTAAGAGATAAATTTTTGACTTGGTCCCAAAGTAGTGAAATAAAGCTCAAGTCTGCATAAAGACATACAAATGGAATTAATCTGGATCTGATCTAGAAGTAAATCTGGATTTTGCCCCAATATTTCATGTTCCATCTATTAATGCACTAAAGGTAATGGACAGTAATCATGAGGAAGAAGAAGCTTGTGGGAATGTGCAAAGATCCAAAACTTCTGGAAGGACATTATACAATGTCTATCAGAAATGTTTAATACCAAAGTCCCTTTAAATGCTAAACTATGTGCGCTTGGAATATACTCACAGAACTTTCTACAAACACAAAAACAGTATGCAGTTTTGGGCTTTGGACTTCTACAAGCCAGGAGAGCTATTGCACTATGCTGGAAGAGTATGGACGCTCCTGCAGTGAAGATGTGGATGAAGGAGCTTTCTGAATGTATTGGACTGGAAAGACTAACATACATTGCCAAGGGCAAACGAAAAGACTTTGACAAACTCTGGGAACCATATATAGATATCATTCATAAAAATGGAATGAAATGATTTGCAAATGCTGTAAAATGTAGCCCCCCCTTTCCTTTTTTAACTAGTTAATTTTTACTTTTTATTTATTTTGAATTTTATTTTCCACCTTAATTTGTTAATTAGTCCAATTTCATTATGTTTATTTGAATTGAAAGATGATGCAAGGGTATGCAGTATGTGTGTGAAATGTGTAAATGTTATTTGTTTTTGAAAAATTTTGAAAACGACAAAAAAAAGCACTGGCTCATTTCTCGAGGTCACCCAGATCTAATCCAGCTCTTACCCAGAATTTGACATGGATTTCAGCTGTGTACTTTATCTCATCAGGGACTGATTGTCCTGAAGTATTTAGGGGAAATTTAGACCAACTGGGCACATCAATTTGTTTCTTATGTTCATCAGAATTCCCCAATAAGTACCAACGGGTTTTGGTTTGGGATATGTTGTATGACCGGTAAGGTTCGGAGGAAGTGAAGAAAAGGCAAGGCTTCATATGTAGCTTTGTTTAAACTTTATTTCAAATGTTAAGTTTTCTAAGTAGCATACAACCATTTACTGATAAAAAAAAAATACTTTATACGCAGTACATCTAAATCCACTATGTTCAATGTAGCATGACAAAAGAAAACATATGCCAACACTAGTGGCCATTTTCCCAGTGTTCATGTAACTTAAAGTAAGCACACCTGCTTTAACTCAGCCCTTTTGAAAAATCCAGGTCACCTGCCATTGTCCCACAGGGCAATATGCTCTGCACCTGTAAAATAAACACATTATAGAACTATTCAAAAATGTCACAAATTTTCCTTGTTGAGCACTAAAGCATTGTTAAAACAAAAACAAAAACACAGTGGCATTTGTGATAAATCCCGAGTTATCCTTCCATTCTGTTCAAAGATGCCTGTAAAGTTGTAAATGTCAAGGTGAGAAAAAAGCCTAAAATATGGATAAGATTTCATGCATATGGAACACATACATACACAAGCACGTACTCTTAAGAAATATAGCTTAGTGTCTGCCTTAGGCTGTGTGATATCCACTTATCATTTTATTACCAATTAACACAACACAGAAATGATGTCTGGAAATTAGTCTGCAGGGCTGCAGGGCTCTGTGCACTTATAATCAGCTTAATTTATGCTTTTAGTTCTTTGTTGCATCTGTGAAATTTTGCTTTTACTTTGAGAGGACGGGTGAGAACATTATTGATTGAGGAAGAATATTTACATAGATTTAGCTGTTAATAACCTCTGTTGTGCTGAATGAATAACTACCACCGATACAGTTCAAACAGCAAGCTCCCCTTTGATCATGATTTAGTAATTATGTTTTCCACATAGTACAAAAACGAAAAATTAAAAGGTCTTTATAAAGTGGTTTGTAAAAATGACATGTTTGTAATGTGAATCACATTCAGAGCAGATCCATCATACAGCTATGAGTGATCAGAGGCAGATTACACACCAGACAGTTGCAAAGACACACTCAAGTGGGCAAAACTAAACATCTGCCACCATCTCATTTCTCACGATCAATGAAAGTGGCATGTGTGTGTATGTGTTCAAACACTGCAGGCCTTTGTGAAGCTGATGTATATTGATTACTCAAAGGTTCTTGATGGCAAGCACTGAGTGTCATTGATTTAGACTGAGAGGCAGGTGTAAGCAGGATCACGTGGAGATTTCAGTGTTTTTTTCACATCATTACTGAACACACTGGATTAACATTTTACACGTCAATGATCATCACTGACAGAAGCGGTGAAATAGGTAAAGTAATTCTGTGGACACAGCAGAGCGCAGCATGTAGTCAGAGTAGCAACAAAAATGCTAAAAACCAGTCAATTTTAAAACACACTGAACCAAATCATTCTTCATTTTGTGAAGGGATGCCTTGTACCATGTGACTGTGGACTGGAATGTAGTAGTAATCTCATTACTGTCACCTAAAATAACTGTATAAAAATGTCAATAAAGTATCAGTTGCAAAGTAGTTGGTGTACCAAATCCCTTTTCAGTAGTACTACAGGCATGGAGGCCTTTGGAGACACAGATCTCTTTCACCATGACACTCAAAGCTTGGTGGTTTTCTGTTTCAAAGCAGCGGGTTCTGGACAGATAGTAGACTGACAAATCTTAGGGGAAATATAAGAGGACAATGGAGTCTACTTTGCAAATCAGCTGGGGACATTCTGTTATTATTTTAAAAAAAATTGAAATATGCAGTTTTCGTAGGGAGATTAAGCAATTTTTTCTGACTTCTTTTTGCCTAAATCAATATATTTTTAGGTAGCCACTTGAATAAAAGCTTCATTTTCACCCATGTAGGCTTTTATCCACTTTCTCCCTGAAGGAGTCCTACCATGCTGGCAAATGTATCTGTTCCGTGTTTTACAGCGCTGGTCGTTCCAGTTGAAAGCACTCAGTGCCTGCAGCTCTATGCAGTTTCCGAAACTGTAAAGAAAAAGAGTGAGACTGTGACCAGAAATGGTTATGTGCTGCTAGTGAGACTGTGTGTGTGTGTGTTGGGGGGGGGGGCTATAGAAAAGAAGTG
>VUQH01001134.1:2771-14375 GCA_015106775.1 Etroplus canarensis
CTGTGGACCAGCCAGGTTTGAGGATACACTGCACTAAAAAAAAAAAAAAAAAAAAACCACAAGCAGCTCATTCTGCAAAAACACAAACAATTTCTGTGTTTCTGTTTCTTTTTCTCTTCCTTTCATTGTGTTTGTATTTTTGTATTAAAGGATTTTACATGCTTTATGAGAAGTCTTTGAATCCACCTTCTTTTTATGCAAGATTTAACATATGACACAGGGATGATTCAGGTTGAAAATTATTAAATTCCAGTAAATCACTGTGAAAGACATGACAGGATCATTCCCTTACATATTAATTTCTTAAGCATTCCCTTAACCGAACTGCGAAATAACATCTAAGAAAAACATAGACTGTAATACAGATTCTCAGGTCTGGGGTACTTCAGTTCATGATTATTGATTTTAACAGAGACTACAATTTCAGGTGGGAAAAGATCATGCTTATACCAGTAACCATTTCTAAACACCTCATGTATAAACTAGGACAGTACGTGCACAGTCTAGATCCACAGAACCTAAAACAATGCAAGCATAACTTGGATTTTTCTTTATCCTCTCTCTTATAGAACACATCGCAGATCTTCCCTCCCACGACTGGGGGTGCTGAGAAAATGTGTGCAGATTTAAAACTACCTCTGTTAGGAAAGGTGCCTCTAGATCCGAGGATAGCACGGAGCTGTGATGAGGGCAAGTCTTTCCTGAATGAAGTGCCTGACTCACCTGCTGCAAAAGTCTACCAGAAAATTGTGGAAAGTGAGTTTGTTTACAGGAAGATATACAAACATTCACTCACAGACATCCATATTACAAGACACAAAAAGTTGATTAAAATTTAGCCACGGCTAGAATGCATAGCTTCACAATGAGAATTCCTTGGAAGTTCCCTTCTGACCACTTGCAGACAATCCTGCAACTTGAAATTCATTTAGTGAGTGATAAGTATCCAGAGTGGTGAGAAACTGTTGTGTTGATGTGGTCAAAACAATCTCAGTTCTTCTGCAGCAAGTATTTTCTCACTGATGCCCCAAAGATGTTACAGTAGAGCTCGGTTTTGCTAGCACAATCATATAAATGCTGAAGAAAATGTGTCGCCGCCATGCTCAGACACTGGGCACTCTACTGTGCAAGTAGAGGTCTATGAGGAAATTTCAGATGTGCACATGCAGATAGTCAGAACCAGACTTCATGGAAGAGATTGAAAAATAGCAGCAGCACTGGGACTGGTACAGTGGTACAGATGAGACTACCTTGGTGGTCCTTCAAGCCAAGTATACCATTTGCGTTTTGCAGTGGGAGGCAAAGAACCTTTTGATTGTGCCTTTTAAACATCCATTGGGCACCTCTTGTGTCATATTGTGGATTTTTTATTTTCCTGAGTAAGGAAGTTAGATGTACACTCAGACGTAATCCTTCTTCCAGTGAAGACCCTCATAATTTTTTGATGACTGCATCATTTGGTTGATTGCTCAATTCCTGATTAAATGTAATGAAAGAAGAAGTGACCACTCTATAAATGGGAAGCAGGCGCCCAAAGAGGAAGAAGAGGCGATGTATCGAAATTAAATAAGTCTGGCCAAAGCGTGAGATTAAACCTGTGGATTCAAATGTGGTTTGTGTATCAGCTGATTTATTCTAGCTGAAATCTTTAGCAGACAAACATTTATTTATCAGCTTCATCAACACTATCATTTTAATCATTCTCATACTCCCTTCTTCTCTACCAGGCATCCAGGACTACTGTTCCAACAGTGTGACAGAGGCGCAAAGCACAACCTGACAGTATCGGATGGCAGCCATATTGTACCAGAACACCAAAACAGATCACATGACTGGAGTGTGGCAGAAAAGTACCAAATAAGAAACACATTAAGGAAACCATCATACAGCTCAGTATCACATTTACCTAAGACTGTCAGAATAATCTGAACAACACTGGTTTGTAATCAACAATAGGCTACAGCTTTGATAAGTTTAATAAGTTTATCAGGCCTCGCCGTGCCGTAGTTCCTCTGCCACTGCAGTATTTCCTAAAAACTATGGAGAACTAAATAAAATTGAACGAAAATTTCAATACGTAATGATTCTTTTGTAATATGATAAAAATAATTCTGTTTTGTGAGAAAAATAAACAATGGCCTTATCCAAATAAGTTCTTGTACCAAATCTGGAATATGAATGTATTAATTATATAATGATCTTTATGGTGACGTCAGTCTTTAATTGATCTATGATTTTTTCTTTTTAAAGAAATGTGATACCATTTCTTCAAAGAGCTGAGTGCTGTAGATTTTACTAAATTCAAAGAATAGTAAATAAAACATTTATTATGGATCATTTTCCAGCTGATTAGTACACACATGATCAGCAGAGGACTGGTGTCAGTGCGTCATTCACTATATGGACAAAAGTATAGGGTCACCTTCATGTTACACTACAGGAGCTTTTATGTAATCCCATTGTAAATCCATATGTAGTAATATGGAATTGATCCCTATTTGCAGCTATAACAGCTTCCACTCTTTTGAGAAGGCTTTCTAAAAAATTTTAGAGTGTGTCTGTGTTAGGTTTTGCTCATCTAGCCAGAAGAATGTTTGTGAAGTCAGGCACTGATTTTGGACGAGAGGGCCTGGCTTGCAATCTCCAATCTATTTCATTCCAAAGGTGCTGGATGGGGCTTAGGTCAGGACTGTGTGCGGGCCAGTCATGTTCGTCCACACCAAACTCTGTCAACAACGCTTTCATAGACCCTGCTTTGTGCACTGCGACACAGGTATGCTGAAACAGAAAAGAGCCTTTCCCAAACACACAAAGTTGGAAGGATAGAATTGTCCAAACTGTCTTGTTAAGCTTATACATTAATATTTCACCTCCGTGTAACTAAGGGGCCCAGGCCAGCTGCGAGAAAACAAGCCTATGGCATTATCCCTCCTCAGCCAAACTTTACTTGGCACAGTGCAATCAGGCTTACATGCAGCTGTTCTGCTATGGAAACCCATCTTAACCCTAGTCCTGCCAGCTATACGACCAGCTAGACGACCGGCAGTAAATGAAAACACCGGAAGTGATCAGTATATAGACGACCGGCAGTACATGAAACTTATCTGAGACATCAGTATATTGAGGTCCGGCAGTACTAGGGTTAAGAAGCTCCCAGTGCACAGGTTTTGTGCTGTTAATGCTAGAGGAGGGTTAGAGCTCCGCAGTTATTGACTCAGAAGAGCCTTGGTGATTTTTACACACAGTGTACCTCAGCACTCAGACACAACCTTGTAGCCTTATGTGGTCTGCCACTTTGAAGCTGAGTTTCTGTGGTTCCTAAACACTTCCACTTTGCAATAATATCACTCAGTTATTTTTGATGGACAGAATTTTACTCGCTGACTTGTTGCAATGGTGGCATTCTATTATAGTACCACGCAGTGAGCGCTTTAGAATGACCTGTTCTTTCACAAAAAAGTACCTTCAGCTCCTCCCTAGCATTCTCCCCAAGGGGTTACCATAGCAGATGAATCTGAATTGTAATTTTGCAGAGGTTTTACACCAGATGCCCTTCCTGACACAACCCTCCATGGAAGGAGGGGCTTGTGTCCCCACCTGGAATCAACCCAGGGACCTTTCGCTTGAAAGGTGAATGTGTGAACCACTACGCTACAGGGACATTAATGACCCATTCTTTCACAAATGTTTGTAAAGGCAGACGGCATGGCTAGATGCTTGATTTTATACACTTGTGGCAATGGGATTGAATGAAACACTTGAGTTCAGTGATTAACAGGTGTGCTCCAGTACTTTTGTCCATATAATGAGGATAAAGTGCTGTGTTGTGAAGGCACAGCAGTTCCAGAATTGGCTTGTCTTTATTTTAATGAATAAGCGAGGCCCTGTATGGGACAAATTGCTCATTCTGATATCACATGACACAAAGGATAGGGTAGTTTTATGTACATTGTGTGAGTCCCCTCAGTAGATAAAAAGAAATACAGTAACCTCTGTGATGCTTGAGCAAGTGCAGTGATGTTTGATTTGCAGTGAAGTGTTGGTTTTCAGTAGCTTCCTAAAAATATTTTTGGCAGCTCAGAATCACGTTTGTGAATAAATGGTAAGCATGAAGAGAAGATATAATATAAATTTCATTCTCAGCTTGTTTTTTGACCTATTTAGGGCACCGGTTAATTGAGGTCTTTGTACAACATAAACTATCAAAAGCAGAGGAAGAAATTTCCTTGGATTTTACTGTCTCAGTAGTAGCAGTGGTTCTGCATTTCATGTGAGAACTCTTTAAAAAAACACCATCAAATGCTTCCCTATTTTTAGATGTAAAAAAAAAAAACAGGTAGATTCTAAAAGTATTTACATAAGAGATGAACAACTTGATAGTTCTTCAAATAAAGTCAGCTGTAATAATGCCTTTTATCTCATACACATTACAATATTATTTAAATATCAGTGAATATTTAGAGGCACAAAACCCTCACATGTAGAGTAACTGAATATGAAGTAAACTTCTTGGTGTCTAATTTTTTATTTTTTATTTTTGGTGGGGGCACAAGCCCTTCTCACCATGGAGGGTTGCGTCAGGAAGGGCATCCGACTTAAAACCTCTGTCAAATTACCACTGTGGATTAAACCGCTGTGGCAACCCCATGTGGAGCATACAAAGGAGCAGCCGAAGGTACATTTACAAACATATCCACACCTGTGCACTACTGCTGGCATTCTGCCGGGCAGGAAGATGTTAGGTTAGATATTTTTCACACTATAAAGCCAACCGGCATGCCAGACAATCCAGTGTAATCAAGAAGTATTTGAGAGTCTTGAGGGGTGTACCATGAAGCGAGATTCATAGATTAGCAAGCTTTGTTTAGTCTAAAGTCAGAGTTTTCAGTGTCACAAAGGCAGCTCTCTTTAAGCTAGGTATATCCTTGGATACCTTATTTTGAACACATAACTTGGTCTGGAGAAGGTATTTATAGAGTTTTGGTTTAAAATTTGGCAGCACAGTGGTTGGCACTGTTTCCTCTCAGCAAGAGGGTCTTGGGTTCAAACCCAGATAGGGCATTCAGTGCAAGTTTGCATGTTCTCCCCATGCTTGCGCAGTTTTTCTATCCTGCCATTAAAAACATGTTGGGTTAATGCTACTGTACCTGTGTTAGCTTGGGACGCTTTGGCAAAAGAGATTCTTAAGAGTTCACAACCTGAATAAATGAAGGTGAAATAGAATAAATACAATCTGGTGAAAGTGATTTTCACTGATTGTTTCATTTACAGTATATCTTGAGTGCTTTTATTTTGAGATTTTGATGTTTTGGGTTTTGCCAAGACAGCTAATGCACAGAACGCCTGGCTATGTTGAACTTGCTTGGTAGGATACTCCTCTGATCTAGTCAGGTGTTTGGTAGTCACCTGATTCACTTTCACAGGTGTCATGTCAGTTGCTCAGTTTACCAAGAGAGCCACTTCCTGTGTTTTGCTTATAATTGTGCTGTTTTCTTCACAAATATATTTTCTGTCAAAGTTATGTTTTTTCTGATTTACAGTAAATGCAACACAAAACATAACATTTGGAGGTGTTGCCAAAATATTTGATTTGTTTATAAAAACAGCATTTAATAAAGACCAAACCAATGACCAAATGAAAAAGGTGTCGATTGATTTCCCATCACATTTATTAAAAACAGTTTGGTTGGTTCGTCGGCTTAGAAATCTAATGTTCCTTGATAACTTTTTTCTTTAGCTCAACAAGAGTTTGTTCAGTTTATTTGGCTCATGCTGATATAAGTTATTTGAGCAGTTTTAGTATCAGTGGTGAGGGCGCAGGTTTAGCAGGTCTGTGTCGGCTGGTCCTGTTGGTATTTTGTGTGCCACAGAAAGTGAGTGCGTCCTTGTGTGTACTCTTCTCTACACACCCCTAGTTCCTCTGGAGTTCAGTAGAAAACACATATGAAACTGTCTCTGCATCCTGCTCACAGGCAAAACAACTGTAGCTACAGCGCCTTTCTCAAAGTTATGACACTATAGCATAATATCTACATTATTCTACTTTACCATAAAGGTGTAGTTTCATTTCGTGATACATTGGGTTTGGTGTGCAGCCAGGAGTTTTAAAAAGTGGAATTATCACTAAGAAAAATACTCCAGCTAAGAGCTGCAAAGGTGAGAAACTATTAACAAACACTTAACAAAGCTGGTAAAAGGTCTTTATGCCTAAAACAACAATATATTTGTTTTCTGTAGACAACACATAACCTGTACTGTGGTAGGGGAGGTGCTGCTGCTTTTACTAAGCAAATAAAACATGGTAAACTGGGCACAGCTCTGTGGCATGCAGGGTTTTGCCAAACCGGTTTTAATTCCTGGCAAAGATGCTCAACTAGATGCACAAAATTGCTTCTATTGACACAACACATCTGTTGACAGGCTTGCCTTCACAGAGTGACTAGAAGAGATGGCTTTACATTCATTCATGTTTTTGTATCAATACTGGTCAGCTTACGAGAGAATGGAGGAGAGAAGTTAACAAATGTACACCCTTGATAATTATATTCTGTTTCCCGAAGAAAAACATTTGTGAAATACTTAAAGTGAAACTGATTTTTATTTTCTTTATCAAAAAGTCTCCTCATTCTTTGAGAGTATTTGTGTTGAATCAAGAGCACAATGAACAGTTTATTAACAGATTTATGTAATGTGTAATTATGCTGAAAATGGCAGTTGTTTTTTGTTTAAAGAATAAAGTGTGGGCTATGATATTGGCCTCAATATGTTTTGTTTGTTTTGTTTTTTCTGTGTAAAAGTGGCAAATTAATAACTGCTACAAGATCAAATTAATTCAAAACAATAATACAGTGGTAAAGACCTGAAATGTGTGGTGATGAAAGCTTTAGACTGACATAATGCCTTCTATCAAATTCCTTCCTTGTACAAGTGTAATCGAACTTCACTTCCTTTTAATGGCAAAAAAGACAGAACGCCTCCTACCATTCGTGACACCACCTCCTGGATAAAAGCAGTGTCCCTTTCAAAAACAACAATCTCAATCATCTTTTCTGGTGGGTGTCTCTTTTTGCTTTACTTCAATGCCACGGGAGCCGGCACCTTCACCATGGCTCAGTTTAAGGAGGTTCTGGACGGAGTGCGCTTGGCTCTCACCTGGGCCTCACCTGCTGAGATCCAAGCTTTGCTGGAGAGTTTGGTGAAGGAGCGGATCATCTCAGAGGCCTACAGCAAAAGTTTGAGTCTGCATCAACTTACTGAGGGCGTCACACCCGAACTTGTTTTCAGGAATTCAGAATGTAAACCAGGCTCTGATGAGCTGGATTGGGCATTTCTGTCTCAAGGATCTGGTACCCACCAGTGCCTCAGCCAAGGACCGCTCAGTCATGTGAGGAAAAGTGGGTCGCAGTCTACATCTGCTGACCACGAGCTGGCAGGATCAGAGTCTGTCTTATCAGTGGACGAACACTACAGCACAAGATCGGAGCCACAAATTTACTCAAACTTGTACGAAGATCAACTTATTTACAGAAATAAACTAATGCAGGAATTGAGTGAAGAGACGGCAATGGACGAACACTACCCTAAACAAAGGCTCTGTTCTACATCCACAGTGTTTGATTGCAGTCTCAGTTTAAATGATGAAATAAGTGAACTGCTGAGGAGTGCAGATTCGATGCAGAGGCTTGTAAGTGATAATGAAAGAGTGAAAAAGAGCAATTTGGAGGATGAGAGGGAATGGTCAGAGCAGGTAGAAGAGGCGGCTCGGCGTATAGCTGTGCCTTTATGGCAGCACTGGGATAAAGGACAGAGGATGTTGCTGAATCTGGTTTCTTGTATGAGGACTGGTTGTTGGACTAGTGGACTCACAGTGACACATAGTGAAGCTCAATACTCTGTTTTGGATATGGAAGAGGAAACAGAGCTTGCAGCTGCTTGCAGGGCACTCGATGGGTATGCTGGGAGCTTTAAGTGCACAGAGTCGAAGATTACACACACAAGCTTCACACTGGATGAAGAAGAAGCTGCTCACATGCCTGAAGAGTTCAATTTCTGTGCATATGATGATGTGCCAACACCTGGAATTAACGTGGAACACTCCAAAATGTTTCGAGAAGAAGGAAATGTCTCACCTGACGAAGGCAGTGCAAAAAAAAACACAGACAGCAACATCACAGACAAGCTGAAGGGCCTCCTGGATGTCTGGTGGCCAGCTGACAGGACAACAGAAGCAACAAATGACCTGCTTTATCTGACTACAGACACACAATGTAATACAGATGCTGGGCTCCTGGAATATACCTTTGCACATTTACTTTCTTCAAGTGCACCAAATGACACTGAAATTACAGCAGAAGATAGTTTGTTTAACTCCAGCACAGATTCCAACATGACAGCAGGGGTTACAGAAAATGTTTACAAGAGTGCATATGGAACAACAACGTGCAGCACAAATGGAATAACAGCCATCCATCAGAACGTGGACTCACACTGTGGTAAGTTTTGGCTTACTAATCATATCACTTTAAATTCAGCTCCTGTTCTGATATTTATATACTTCAGTGGTTTTTTCTTCCTTTCAGTTCTGTAATTTCTACTTTAAATGGAATGCCTGGGCTTATGGGAACACTGTCCAAACTGTTTCCATGCTTGTACAGGCATCTGTACAGGGGTATGAGAAATGCTTCTCATAAGGTGTTTTCCAAAATGCTGCCTGGAAAGTGAAAGGCAGCCCATAGACATTTCCTACCAGGACAGGCTTTATTGTAAAATAGTGGCTTACTTTCAGTTTCATTTTGAGTCAGTTTTTTAACGTATTTTTTGGGTGTGGATAAATGAATAGTTGTAAGCTTCCACACAGACTTCAGTTATAGTTCACCACCTTCTCAAGCAAAAAAAAAAAACCCAAAAATACACTGACTCTGATTCCAAGAGGATTTTCACTCTCATTTTGAGGGTTACAAACTGGTGGCTTCAAAACTAAGCGTGGCACTTTTGCCCATCTCTAGTGGCTCCCTGTGGCTCTGACATAAAAACTAGGTGAATATGGAAATAAACAATTGCTGTTTTAACATTTAACTGTGTTTATCATTGCTTTAAATAATTATTGACATTCCCCATTGGTAAAAATGTGTAGCCTATACTAATTCTAAAGCAAATAGGCTGTGTTATGTTTTATTATCAATGTGGACAACTTTTAATTTGATATATTTGAATTGATGGGGCTAGTCATCACAGTGGCCTGCACAACTTGACAAAATTAAAGCTCCAAATCATCATAACTAGTCCCTAGCTTAGTCACACGTACTGAACGATTTTAATTATTTATACCTTAAGAATGTTGGTAGGGTATTTTTCATACATGCTCCATGCAAGAAAAGTTGAGATATTTTCCAAAATGCAGTAAGAACAAAAATTTGTTAATTTTTAATTTAGGTGAACCTTTATTTTAATGACCAAAGTAATAAAAAGAAAAGATTTTCCATAATTTGCTGACCAATTTAATTATATTTTATAAATACACACAAGAATTTGAATGGCTGCAGCATACTAGAAAAGCTGGCACAGAGACACGTTTACCATTGTGTTCCATCATCTTTTTAATAATGCTTTTTAATCATTTTTTGAACTGAGGATACTAAACGTTGATGTGTTGCAAGTGAAAATTTTGTCCATTCTTACCTATACGTATATCACCTCGGCTGTTCAATGATCCATGATCTGTTGTCTGATTCTTCACTTTGTGATGCTCCATATACCTTCAATAGGAGATAGAGCTGAACTAGCAGTAGGCAGGTTCACTCTCTGTCTGCAAAGTCACTTTGTTTGTCCTGCTGAAATAAGCATGGATGCTCCAACGAGGGATGTTGCCCCAATGGCAGCATATGCATCTCTAAAATCCTAATATACGCCTCTGAGTCAATGGTGCCTTCACATACTTGCATCTCATCATGGACAAGGTGCAAGTGTGCTGGTATGCAGCCCCATTACCATCACAGATGCTGGCTTTTGCATTTTTCGCTGATAACAATCTGGATGGTTATTTGTCTCTTTGGCATGGAGAACTCAACACCTGACCACAGCACACAGTTCCACAGTCTTTTGGTCCATCTGCAATGAGCTCAGGCCCAAAGAACAGTGCAGTGTTTTTGTATAGATTTGATATCAGGCTTCCTCCTTGCATAATGCAACTTCAAATTACATTTCTGATTTATGCAAGGACTGTGTTAAGTGACAATGGTTTTCTGAAGCATTCCTGAGCCCAGGTGTCTGTATTTGTCACAGCAGCATGACAAGTTCTTAGGCAGTGTTGCCTGTAGGTTCAAAGATCATGCTCATTCATCAGTGGGTTTGTGCTTAGGCTGTGTTGAATACATAGACCCCATCATAGTCACTGTCTATGGGCTTCATACAGATTTGTTTAATCTGACATTGCTTGAAACATTCTTTTGATCCTTTGCCAGCTCTTGCCCTAACTACTTTCTTGTAGGCACCATTGGCAATCAAATTTGTGTTTAAAGGCATCCTAAAAAAAAATGCTGTTTAGACAACTGAAAACAGCTTGAGATGAATGATACAGTAATTTCTTTTTAAATATTCATTTGCAGCATACAATCAGCTTACCAAGGCTTCAGTTAACCTGAAGAAACACATAAATTCAAGGCTGCAAATATCTAATCGTTAGATTTACCATGAAGTGTATGGTGGACTGAATATTAACCAGCCATGGTGAACTTTGGTATTGTAACCTGCTATCAGTGTACGTGGCACAAAGTTTTGGCAGAAGACCAACTGCCGATAATATTTAGCCCTGCAGAGGTTATTGTCATGGTTTTTGGAAGCTAGTCCAGTAAATCTAGTTGAGCAAGTTGGTTGAAGTATGATTAAGTGATTAAATCAATTTAGGTCAGTGTGATGTATTTTCAAGCTATCCACACATGGCTTTCTGTGACACACACCTATTGTTTTAAAAATACCATGCCAGTATTATATAATTATGTGGAGGGACTGGTATCAGTAGCAGGAACCTGATGTCATCTGCCAACAAAGCCCAGTCCGAGTTCCATCATGGCGGCGCGGCGATAGCACGCAGCGGCCACTTCAGGAGCCACAATGGTGCTTATATTACCATTATATCCGTGTAATTATCCTTGTTTAGCGCCCGACTCTCAAGTGCATGGACATCAAAGACAACGGTGTCCATGTTTACAACCGCCAGACCATACTTCAGCTAAGAGACCATGCAGCCACTCACCTTCACGATGAAGTTCTCTGCAAACTTCGTGACCTCGGCCTGTTACGTGGACCAGACCTTCAGTCCTCGGCGTTACCTGACGCCGGTGGCTGGGACAGACATCATCGCAAGCGGTGCTCGAGGAAGCGAAAGCGCGGAAAGCGGGCGGGTGTCCGTGCTAGGCTAAGATCAAACCCTAGCCGGCCAGCGCTACCCTCCATCATCTTGTCCAACGTCTGCTCACTGGACAATAAGCTGGACTTCATCCGACTCCAACGAACTTCACGGCGTGAGTACAGAGACTGCTGTGTCCTTGTTTTCACGGAAACATGGCTCAGCGAGAGCGTTCCGAACGCCGCCATTCAGCTCGTCGG
>VUQH01001139.1:0-18552 GCA_015106775.1 Etroplus canarensis
GACTTCTACTCACAGCTAGTGTTACAATGGATGCTAAAGTCTTTAAGGTCATTGCCTTCTTCTTGCAGTGCCTTACAGTTCAATAAGAGCCTGAATCAGCTTTTTGCTCAGCAGTATACACTGCTCAGAATGACTAATGTCTCAGCACAGGCCCAATCTAAAGAAGGGAGCTGACCACTTACTTCCTTTCCTACAACATCAAAGAACAGCAAAGAACTAAGTCGCTGTATAGCAAAGTACGTGCACTTCACCATTTTCCCTTCAGTGTCAGTGCTGCAGCCCACATGAGACTGTAATTAACTGAATGGCAGGAGAAGAGCTAATTAGCATCTCAGCTAAGTTTTACAACTTAACCACAAAGCCTCACACACATGTCATACACACACCACACACTAGGTCTTTCTCCTAGTACAATGAACATCTTTCAATTAATGAAGAGTTCCATACCTTCAGCTACAGTGTAAATACTTGTTAATTAATAAAGGTGACCTGTATAGACAGTGTCAGAGTTTTTTCAAAGAAATATTGTTCTCATCTTCCATACTAGCATTTTCTGCCTCAGATTAATATGGCAGACAACTTCTTTTTATAGAATTACCTTAATTTACTACTTTGAAAAACACAGACTGAAGTATCCTCCTAATATTGCCTAGTTACTGCAACAGTCATTCTGGATGAATGTCAGACATCAGTGACTGGTGGGAGAGGACTTTGCTAATTATACTGAAACCACAGAACTTGCTTCTTATGAATCAATACTGCACACTTCTAGATCAATCTTAAGTAGTTACTTAAAAATAACTATTACATTATAACTATTATATAGCTAATTATGCTACAGCACTCCATCAGATAAAGATGACATGCATCTGCTTGCATATTTATGTTTATATCTGCGTTGTGGCACTATTTGAAATGTCTCAATTGATATGACACAGATTGAGATCAGTTTTAGTATCCCCATCTCATACACTGAAACATTTAATAAAAGAACACATTTGTTTTTGTCAGCGTTTTAAGTCATGTTAATGACTGCTGCAGTTCCTTAATTAAGTGATAAAATGTAGAAGTCAAGTAGATACTGAACAATAGTTGATGTACTGTTGCTAGATTTTTAATTTTTTTCAAGAAGATACATGAGAAAAATATCTTCTATGTGAAATTAGCATTTTAAAAACATTCTTCTTGTTTTGCTGGATTACAATTTTTTTTCTCAGGCCATTCTGGGTCCTGAGACTGCTTAATGCATTTGATTGAATGACATTTTCTATTGTCTCCTGTTGGCTTCATTCTACCTGTCATTGTACAGGTCACCATATTGGTTTATTATTCTTTCTAATATATGAAGTCTAGCTTTCTAGTAATTCTGGTAATTCCATGCATACTGTAGCTCTCCATAACGTTCTGATCTGATTACATCTGTAGGGGTTATCAAGGCCTTGATCAGTGGTGTCAGTGTTACTGTAACATTTAAAAATCTGAATGATACAAAGTTTCATGGATTTCAGATTAAAATACTTTTGGATCCATGCATTAGTTCTTAATATAGTCATGTGAACAAGAACGTATTCACAGTACTCTGTGCAGTCCTGTGAAAAACTAGGTACACTCTTTCTGCTTCCATAGATGGTAAGTAGCCGTCATGTGCTGCTAATCAAATACACTTGGTTAACTGATCATTGGTCAGTGTGATCATCTCTATAAAAGCAGAATTTTTGGCAGTTTGCTGTCTGGAGCATTCAGGTGTGTGCCACAAACTTCTCAGGAGGGACTTTGATCATGCAATAGGACAATTATACAAAGCACACCAGCAAATATACAACAGAAAAAGAAAAGAATCAAGGTTTTTCAATGGTCCAGTCAAAGCCCAGACCTTGACCTGACTGAAATGCTGTGGCAAGACCCTAAGAGAGCTCTGAATAAATGAATTACTGGAAACCTTAATAAACTGAAGAAATTTTGTAGAGAAGAGTGGGCCAAAATTCATCCACAATGATGCGAGAGACTTGAGTCATACAGAAAATGATTGTTTGAAGTTTTTGCTGCTAAATATGGTTCTACCAGCTTCATAGTCTAGTATACTTAGTGTTCCACAGGACTGCATAGAGTCCTGTGAAAATGTAAGAACTTTCTTTTCACATGACTGTGGGTTTAACTGTGCTAGAACAATAAAAACATGCCCCTTTATGGATCTTTTGTAGACACATCCCTCTGTTTCACATATGATTTTCCAGATCGGGTAAGTTGGTTAATTAAAAAAAAATAACACACTTACCAGGTTTCTGTAACATACTAGAAGTGAAGTCTATGAGTATCTTATCATGATCCTTGCAGTCCTTTATTCAAAGTCATTTAAACAATACATAACGGATTTTAATTAATATTCACTATGGACAGTTCCTTAAAAAAACATTCCTGAGTAAATAGTGAGAAACATTGTGTCTGAAGATATTCAGCACAACATCAGAATCTAACACTAGTTTCATGTTAGCCAAAAAAAATTGTCAACAAGAGTGAAAAAAGCCTCATTAAGAAGTAAGCTTCACCCTTAGCAGTGAAATGCACTCTGAAGCAATTTACCAAGGCTTTATAGGTCAGTGGTGAGAGATGAAAATGTGGAGAAATACAATATTCCAATGTGAAAATTTTATGTCCAAATGAAACTATTCTTTTATTGATGAAACTATGTCTCAGTGGAGGATGGCACAAGCTCCTCAGGCCCTGCTGGGACAACAGACTGATGCAAGCTGGTGTTGAAAATTTCATTCCCAAAGATCAGATAAATCCAACTTTTAAGGCGGTGAAATCTGTACAGAATTTCATTGTTTAACGTTTCACAGTGTTGTTGTTTTGTAAAGACAGTGCTCTTTTCATCCTCACTATATTTGTTTACCTGCACTACTGGTGTGGACTACAATCTCAATTACTGATAAGACCCATAGCAAGTAGGCACCTCTATCGCCACTTGCCCAGGAAGCTGACCTTTCCTGTGATGCTGCATTTTGAAAGTGCAGACAATAGCCCACTGGCTTAGTGATACACCGAGTGATTGATGTAATCTCATTAGCTACAGGAGTTTAAACTGCTGAGAGCAACACAGGCTCTCTTTCTCCTGTGTCTATGCCTATCCTTCTTTTCATGCGGTATGTCAATGCCAGCTCTGCAATTGTGCAGTCAGTCCAACAGCCTCTCCACTCCTTCACTGCCCTCTCTTTCAGCATCCTCCTTCATCAATCAACCTCTCCTCCAAGTTTTAAAACCCCCAAATCCCTCAACTCATCTAGTTCTTTCTCTCATAGGATTTTTGTCCTCATGATTATTAAGATTCCTTTAGTGTCTCTGTACTGTAACTCCTGCAGTGAAAAATTTTCTCGCTCTTTCAGTCTGTCACTTTTTCCCTCTTCGCCTTTAATGCCCCTCCACCACCTCCCTCTGTTTGGTTCTGCGTCACTGATCACCATTCGTTCGATCCACTGAGGCTTTCTCCCCAGGAGAGTAACTGCAGTAATAAGAGCAGAGAGGTTTCTAAGATGCATATTGCTGGCGCCCTGCAGGGCAGACTGTAAGAGAAAGCCATAAAGTCAGGAACATATAAACACAGTCAAACTGCAAGAGCAGAAAGAGAATGAATGAATTAAACTTTTAAAAAGACAGATTATTCATTCATTTGTTTTTCACAAGTCATGCCTGCAACTGAGACCACTGTGGTGTAACAGAATGGTAACATTGTAATCAGAATTACTGAAACAACAGCTTTACGTTCATGTGTTTCCTGAGGGCATTGCACTCTCAAGAGACTGAGTAAGGCTGACTGGAGACCTTCATTAGTTTCCTCTTCCTCCACAATGTTTTCTTATTAATTAAACAGTCAGTTCAGATTCTTACAGTGCCAGTTTGCTTCCCATTTGCACAATATTTCTGGAGGCAGGCCCCCAAGACTCTCCTGAGCACCTGGCCAACTTCAGTAATCTTTCAGTTTAAATAGATAGCTTCTATTTCTATTTGAGAACAATTTACCATGAAACATACTGTGTGAAATTTGTCTGAGAGAAAGTACTCATACTCATGTGGAGCAGAAGATTAGTTTAGAATTCACAGACAGGAAAATGTGCCTGAAATGCCTAAAGGAAATTATAGTTATACCTCAATGAAAAAATATGAAATTAATTTTATGGGCCATTATTTCTGTTGGTTATGATAACATTTTATCCACCAACTTAATGCGTATTCCCAGACTCAATTCAACTCAGCCTTTATATGCACTCAGAAAGATAGAGTTAAGTTTGACATTTAAAAACAATATTGTATTATAATTAAATGTACAAATACACAAAAAGAGAGAACACGAGGTTAAAATTGGGAAAAAAAAAGGTATCAAAGCACAAGTTTCTACCAAATGAGTAAATGAAAATCATTATCATAAAAATGTTTAGAATACTTAATAATAATTTATGAAAACACCAAAGTATCAGTCAAAGACAGTGGTTTTTAAACTGTGGGGTGGGCCCCACTGGTGGGATACAGAGCTACTGCAGGTGGAGCACAGACAGCCAGGATGAAAAAATGAAGTGAAACTAAGGTGAATAAATATGATCACCATCCAAATGAATACTTAGGGAAAAGAAACAATGTGCGGAATACTTAAGTAAAATTTAATGTGGATCGTTTTTATAGTTAGGCTTCCTTGTCTTCTTCTTTCGACTTCCCCCTTTAGGGGTCACCACAACAGATCATCTGCGTTCATTTCATCCTATCCCTTGCATCGTCTTCTATTACACCAACTAACTTTATGTCTTTCCTCACTGCATCCAAGAATTTTCTCTGTGGTCTTCCTCTTTTCCTCCTGCCTGGAAGATCCATATTCAACACCTTTGCTAAAATCATCTCAACCTTGCCTCTCTTGCTTTATCTTCAAGCTGATCAACCTGAGCTGTCCCTGCGAGGTACTAATTTCTAATCCTGTCCATCCTGGTCACACCCAGTGAAAATCTCAGTATCTTTCACTCTGCCGCCTTCAGCTCTGTCCTCTGTCTATTTGTCAGTGCCATGGTCTCCAAACTATACATCACAGCTGGTCTCATTGGCAACATTGTGGGGTGTGGGGCATTCATTTTTTCAGCTTCTGAAGTGGGACATGCCAAAAATATGTTTAAGTACCACTGGTGAAAAACAAGATGTTCACCCAGGAGACTGAGGTTTAGTTTAATATGTAGTTTTGGCTTTTATACAGCCTGTCTACAGAATGACTTTAAAGTGAACCTGTTGTGCTCGTTTCTAGTCCAATATCTTATTCTTGAAATTGACTAAGGTTGCTTTGCATGACTCACCATTTAAATTAATCCTTATTTGTCTTATTCTGGGCCTTTGTGTTACCCCTTAGTTCATACATTGTCCATCCAGCTATCCCTTTAAGACCATCTCCCTTTAAGCCAACTTTATTCTTCTTGGGTGCCCCTCATAAACAAGCAGGTAGGTGGAACTGACATTCTCACCCATAAGTAGGAAGAAAAAAAAACTGTCTGAAACTGAACATTTAGAACTGTAAGAAGCGTTAACTTTTCATCACACACTGTCTCCAGATATTCAGAGGAAGCTGACATCTATTGTCAGTCCTTGGAATTTCACCTTCCCGGGGTTGCTCGGTAGCCTTTGGTTCAAGTGCTAATCCTCTCTAAAGAAAATGGAAAAATAGAAAATAGGGTCTCTGAATAATACACGCTGACTGACAAACAGAGGTTGGAAGGGAATCTACCAAACAATTGATGTTATGTATTAAAAGCTGAAAATCACAGTCACCACACCCAATTCCCAATTCTCATTAAACTACACAAGAACTCTGAGCGCTCAGCTGCTCTCCGGAATGCTAAATTGAAGCAATCAAAACATCAATACCTCACATTTACTCTTTTAAGTTTAACATAAATCATATTGTTTTTTTTACTTGTGCTACTTTCAGTTGTACTTTCTACTAGAGCTAGTTTTTTGCAACATTTGCCACACCAGTTATAAATTTTCTGGTCAAGAAATATTTACATGTACAGAAAACATACATGTACATAAATCATACATATATAGTGTGATGTTCTGCAGCAGGGTTTTTTGAAATGATTTATAATGAACAAAGACTACATCTACCAGCTGATGCACTCTTAAGACAAAAACTAGCGGCAATCTCTGGTACTGAAAAATGAAGCCAATGCTAAAGTGTTACTCCAGTTCGTCAGGTCAGTTTATGTCAGTTCTGATCCCCACTGATTCCTAAGTTAAATAGAACAACTTTAGGGCAAAAGTAAAGATGTTTACTGCAGGAGTGCATCCAAAAGGGGGGCACGAAATAAGTTTATGCATAGATTACTATGAATGTTATTATGTCCGATGGCACTGGGTGGGAAGCTAGATGGGACCCGAAGGAATGTAACTTAATACATTTACTGTACTAAAATACAGGTTTAATGTACTTGTACTTTATTCCTTTGCTAATTCTATACTACGCTACTTTCTGCTTCTACTCTACTAGAGTTTGGATGTAAATATTATATTTTCTCCTCCATACTAATGAGCATGTTGACTTCAGGTACTCTAAATATATTTTGACTAGATAAATTGTGTAATATTAAGCTTGTTCTGTAGGATTAAAAATTTTACTGCAGTAAAAAGTCAGTTGCCACGTTGTAAAACTATTGTCCAACACAAAATGATGTTTAAACTCTTTAACACAGCACTACTTTTCACATAATAAATATATAATAGTACACAGGGTTGCACACAAGCTTTAAAATCATGCCCATTTCTGATTAAATATTCTGATTTCCTATGGGTTTCCCTGCCTTGTTCTTGGTCCAGCCCTGCTCCAGCACCACCCCATTTTTAAAAATCCTGGAAGCACACCTGGTTTATGGCCTGGTACAAAACTTATCTGACATATAAAATGACTTGCTGTGCTGTCAGTTGTGCTCACAAATAGTGGGTAACTTTGCGTGATGCATTCCAATCAACTGAGCTTGCTAACATTGGTTAACAGTAACTTATCAGCTAACAAAAAAAGGAGGAAAGGAAAAAAAGGGTAGATTGTTCTGTTTCACAAATGGTGAAACTACTTTTTTCCCAGCAGTGTAGCTTAAAAAACATAAGCAGTCTTGGCACAAGCTATTAATACAAATACACCATAACACAGCTGAAGATAAGCCTTAAAAGAAATAATACTTTTCAGTGGGAATGATAAGCCTCTTTTTTCCTCCAGCTGCTGTTGTTTTACAAAAGAAAAATAAGATATATCAGCAAAGAGTTCATGTATACTGCATCCATCTGTAACCACATCTAAAACTAATGTGAATAAGTCATTTAAAAAAGATAAATCTGAATTTGCATCAAGTCCTTCCAACACCAAAGTGCTCTAAAATAACGAAGTCAGGGGGTGGTCGGCTTTTCCTAAATTTACCATCTCTCATCTCTGTACCTGATCCTGTCCTAGAAATGTCAGAGCAGCTGGCTGCTGCTGGATCAGCATGACGTGAGCTCAACAGGCTAATTTAGTGCCTATGAACGTCAGGAAATGGGAAAGCCACAAAACTCAAAAGGTGCAGATTTAGCACAAAGCCGAATATAACAAGATAAAAGCTGATAAAATCAAAAATAACAGGTAGTGTAAGTTTAGATTCTTTAAGGATTTAATCATTGATAATTTGGATCCACAGCCAAAAGAAGCAGAAAAACATTAAACTAAGTTCCAGCCAGCTCCCCATTCACATTCTGGTAAAAGTACACTGAGCAGCACCAATTAAAATTCACTCATCATCATATCACACATCTTGTGGCATGATGTGTCTGTGTCAAACTCAGTTAATTTGAAATGTATTATCTACTGGTGCATTCTCCCATGTCCAGCACACATGTATACACAAGAATTGTCCTTTAAAAAAGAGACGCCTTCAATAGCAGGCGTACACACACTGCTGATCACAAGGTTAAATGGTAACATGGTATGTGTACATCCATGCATATGTCATTATAAAGCTGTAGAAACACAACCTCATAAATCAAAAGTTACTGCACTGCAGCTGCAAGACACTCTGAGTTCAGAGGTGGATAGCAGCTGGTACATGTTGAGCATCATTGCATTTCTGACCCTGGTGAGAAATGTAATGCACTGCTACTGTACCTCCATTTATCTCATCTTCATGCAGTTTCCACGGTATACAGCTGGGCCGCAGTTTCTTCTCAGTCCTCAACATGCAGGAGAAATCCATGTCTGTCCTTCCTCCTTTGCTTTTTATCTTTTTCTTTTTCTTTTTTTTTACTGTTCCTGCAGCATCAGTTTACTACACTGAGCATCCCAGAAGAGGGATGGGACACAGATTATCATGGAGATCAGTCTATGCCTTCCCACCATTTATATCCCCCACCTACCCTCCCTATTAACTATTATAAAGCATACCGTGCTCCACCCTGGGTTAGTCTTGCCCACCCCCTGCTGGTCTAACCCCACAGATCCTGCTCCACCAACAATCCCAGAGTGGCAGATGGGACATTCCTGTACAGGCCAAAGACACTCATGCTTTACTGGCTTGCAGTCTTTCTTAAACCATGACCTTCACCCGCCGGCTGTGTAATCAGACAGCTGAAGTAGACTGTATTAAAAAGCTAATGCCTGATAGTGACACACAGACATATGTAAGGCCCAAGACAATCTTGGTGTAATCCTTTGATATCGGCAGTATTAAAGGACTGCATCCACTCTACTTGGAACAAACTGTACTGGAGCAACAGCGTCTCCACTCCCTCTAATACAAAGAGCATATTTGAAAATTAGACTCTTGTGGTGTTACACTCATGTTAACAGCCACTTCACTATCTCATGCCCATGTTGGAGAAATTGAACATTAACAAGTTACCTCCCCTAAGAGATCTAATATCTAACGTGTGTTGCAGCACACAAGTTCCTCTGTTTGTGTTTTTATGACTTTTTTTCTGAGCATTTTGTTTTCTGAACACACTCCTATTTCTATGTTTTAAAAATGAGAATTTGACTGCTTTTACTTACATATTTACTTGAATTTAAACTCCATTCATCTTGTTTTTTGGACTCATATTTCAGTTCTTTCCAGCACACATTAAGAAAGCTTCAGCTGATGACTTGAACTGTTACTGCTGGATTTACAGCTTTTAGAATTCAACCAACATGTTGGCTCACGCCTTCTGTTTTATATACTTGAAATTTTGACAAGCTTCTTTCAAGATTCACAGCTTGTGTAAAGCTTCCAACTCGGTTTATTTCAGAAACTGTATATAAAAAATGAACATAGTCACCATCCATTAAACTGTGGTTGGCCCATACCTTTTGTTTCGCCTCATTATTTAGAGCATGTACAAACAACTCATTTGGGCTCTACTTAAGCGCTCTCTCTTGCAGATGTTTTTTGTATAAGTTTTAGAAATGTCGTGTTACTACAACACTGGTAACTGAGTGAACTGCAGTCAGCATCCTGATGTGGGTGATTGCCCACTCTAGGTTGGTGAGCGTGCATTCTGGCCAAAACAGAAACTTAACATGCACAAGATTGAATGTTATTGACTGCCATCGTTTGAGATAAATTACATAACTAATGCTACACAGTTAATTTATTAACTATATTTGAGACAACAGACTGTTTTTGACTATAAACTTTGGGCTATTCTTGTGCTGGCACTGGATTAAACCAAAGTGTGGAAATAAACCTGTCTATGTAAAACCACAGTTGACGAATTTCTAATTTTCCTTCCCAAAACTGAGCTGAGAAGAAATTATGCTTTCAGTGCCCTGTGTCTGTCAGTCTGTCTGTTGTTTTCTTGTTTGTATTTATAGTGTGTTTGTGGGCTTGTAATGTACTAGAAACTGATTGGTCATGTTTGCAGAATCATTTCTAAGCTAATATTTGATAGTGTTGCACACTGTTGGGAATGTAGGGGAACTTACAGAGATATGGATAAAAAGTGAGCTTAAATATCACATTCTTTGGATTTAAATACAAATCTAGTTGGGTTCTTACAAGGTAATCATTTAAAAGACCGATACAGGAAACTAAGAAAGTCTGGTAATGTCTAATTAAAGTTATGGCACAGGCATACACAGAGTCCTATGAAAATGAAAGTTTTCACAGGGCTCTGTGCGTGCCTGTCCCAGCTGCCCTAGTTTCTTCAGATATTTCAGAACATCAAATGTTATGAAGAAGAAAATCTGCCTTTTATAGTTAATATAAAATTTATTTTATTGTCTATATTATAGTTTATTCTCTTGATGATATATAAAAATCAGATTTAAGCCTATTTAGCTACCCATAACTATCTCTTCTTATTTTATTTGTGTTTATTTTATTTCTTTAATTTAAGCTTTTATTTTCCATGAAAATTCAGACTGGGTGGCAGACATCATTGCACAGTGCATTGCATCAGCCACAGGGTTTAATATGATAATTTAAAAATGAAAAAGTTGGCTACTGTACCTCGAAGTTTCCCTTCTGAATGTAAACAAATTTTCAAACAAATAAAGTAGAGATCTATGCAAAAAGCCTTCGGGTTAGTTTAAAAGGCAACCTTGCCTCCTAAGGTTTCTGTCAGCTACATAAGGAAAGACAGGAGCCGTGTCTGGAGGAAAGAGACAATTAGTTATCTCTCCACGGCTTGTCACCTGACAGTCTGCTCATTCACAGCCCGATGGAAGAGCCTCTCCAGCTGCTCATTCAAACCAATTATGGTCTGGAGGTGCATTACCACACAGTCATTACCTATCTCTCACAGTGCTCTGCTAGTCTTCAGATTGCAGTTCACTGGTCTGTTGAAAGTCTCAAAGTTTTACCCCTTTTATGTCATCTTGTCTGTTTCATAATCTCTGTTTGTCTCTTTCTTTTTGTCTTTCCCACAAAGAAACAGAAACAGCAGCCAAAAATGTTCTTCCATCAGCAGACCTACAGAGAATAGCATCTGTGTCTATAAACAATTATAAGTCAGTTTGGGCATATGTTACAGTTTAAGTTATAGTCAGCACAAAGACAAGAAAAATTTAAGAGAAGCGTGTTTTTTGAAATTCATGGAAATTAGAAATTAGAAATTTGGAAACAGCCTCGAGTGCCAGAAGAAAACAATGCACAAACATCAAAACTTTTATGAATTCACAACACTGACAAAATACTTTCTGTTCAACATTTCCCCTCGCTGTTGGCACAGAGCAATAAAACAAAATGCTCAGATGTTGTGGTACAAAGGGCTGAACTCCTGTCACAGACGGTGTGTGTGCATGGCCTTGCTTTAGCTGTCCAAACAGTTTATTCATGTGAAATGGATGACATATTTGGAACAACTCAAATTCCCACATTCCCTCTTGCAAAACCTGCTACAAAGGATCTAACCATAAACTTTTCAGAAGCAAGCGGTAATTTTGAAGTACATTTTGACTCAGCTCTGAGATGGTTGGAATTCCCCACATGACACTAGTGGTGCTGGGAAACAGAAAGAGACTATTCCACCGCAACAGCTTCAGGCAGCAGAAACTATTTTCACAAGAGCACCTCATTTCGGTTTCAAAAGAAGACACATAATAAGCGTTACATCCTGCACTAAGTCTATTAAAGCAAAACCAGCTTTAATAATTACAGTACAGGTCTCCTGCTCCAGGTTAGCTTTTCATTTATTCATAAAGGCAGCACAGTGTGAGCAGAATTCATCTAATTCCCTACTGGGCTTCTGTTAACTTGTTGAAAGGTCAAAATACGACTAATAGAGAAAAGTTGCATCGATTAACAGGAATTAATGGTCACTTGAACTCAACAGTGAATATCAGGACCTCTAATTGATTCCAGGTGGAGCAGCCAGTAAACCTCATTGGTCATGCTGGTCCAGATGTTCAGATTTAACTTTGGGGTTACATGTACAATTTATTTTCATTTAACTGAATTTGAACTGTCCTGTTCAGGCATATCCTACAGAGAGGAGGCCTCAGGGCAGACCCAGGACATGCTGGAGATATATCACTTGACTGACTTAGACATATCTTGGTGTCCATCTGGAAGAGCTACAGGAGGTTACTAGGGAGAGGGGGGCTCTGGAACCTTTGCTTAAGACTACTGCTCCAACAGCCCATTTCCAGATCTCTTTCCATTTCTCCTGAGGTACTCGAGCTTCATCCCACGGTCTGGAGACATGCATGTCAGGATAACTGGAGATTTTAAATTGGCCATAGGCGTGAATGTGAACAGTTTTCTATGTCTCTCACACACTGACTTACAAACACACGCTGTTGGATGGATGGATGGATGGATGGATGACACTTGATTTCATTTATCTCACTCTTCTAATAACATCAAAGATGTAAACCAGTGGCTTTTTCGCTTCTCCCTCACAGAGCAGATATGTATTGAAGATGTGATTTTGACAGTTATATGAGTCATTTACATCTTATAAACAGTGGTAAATGTTAAATGAGCTGGCACTTAGATAGCACTTTTCTACTCTTGCTGAGCACTTAAACATACATTACAAGCTGCATATACATTTTGACATACAGTCATATGGCTTTTAATTTTGTGCTTTTCAAAGTTATTTCCCTAGCAAGCACACAGAGCAACTAGTAGACTATGAGTAGCAGACTACCTCCTGAGCCACAGCCAGGTCAGTTTTTTGAGATACTAGTATTTTTTTTTTTGCTGCTTTATAGTTATATTCTACATTTCAATATGAGAGTTTACATACAAACCATGATTGTGTTGCAGATGTTAAAATTGCTACACTACAGCATCTTAACATTAATAGAGGCAATTCTGAATAATGAGTATGCTCATTAAATTGCTTTCTGTGCTTTTATTGCAAATAACATTTCATTTACTCACATTTTATTATTTTATAATTATTCTTGCTTAAGCAAGTTATTAAAATAGTTTTTCAGTTAAATGGTACATAATTTTTCCATGGGCAGCAAAATGGTGCAGTGGTTAGCGCTGTCACCTCCAAGATGGGTTTGACTCCAGCAGCTGGCTGGGGCCTTTCTGTATGTAGCTTGCATGTTCTCCCTGTGCCTTCATATGTTCTCACTGGATATTCCGTCTTCCTCACATAGTCCAAAGACACGCTCAGCTGGCAATTCTAACTTGGTGTAAATTTGAGGATGAGGTTGTCTGTGTCTGTGTTAGTCCTGTGACAGTCTGGTGAGCTGTCCAGGGTGTATCCTGCCTCTCACCCTGTGAGAGCTGGAATAAGCTCCAGCCCCCCTGCGACCCAGTGATCTTATAAGTGGAAGAAAATGGATGGATGGATTTTTTCCCATAAAATTAACTTAATAAAACCCAACTCATAACAGTACTATTTTGCTATTTAAAGCCTGATTGTTTGGATTACAGCATTGTTTGACCACATTTACACATCATTTCATTGACTTTACACATGTACATATGTTTTATTTACTATTTATAATCCCCTGAAATACACAAGATCTTATGTAAATTTAATACAAACTTTAATTTAATTATGGAAAATTTCTGTATTTTCACAAGTAAGTTCATTTTCATTATTTCCTGTTTATTGGTGCCCAAGGAATATTACTGCATTTTTACTTTTTTTTTACACAGTTACCTGGTCAGTTTTACAATGTAGACATGAGTCTCAGGTATGACTTGCAGGACTGCAAAGTAAGATTCTTACACTGAAAATGAACATGAGAAGAAGAAAAAATGGGGACTAACTGTTCTGGTCCCTTCTGGATGCAACCAGCTAGCAGCCGGTGCAACAGAAAGGGTCTGGGCTCTTTTCTCTCAATCTGAAACAGCAGTGATGTTTAACACACCTGTAAATTACTCACACAGCCTTGTGGGTTCTCCCCCTCTGCACTAATAACACCACAATGATGCCACTGTTAGTACAGTGCTGAGGCAGTTTGCTTTATGGACTGACCTCAAAATCAATTCGGCAGCACACAGATTCTAATAATGGAGCTACGCCTGAAACTCCTCTCCTCTCCTCTCCTCTCCTCTCCTCTCCTCTCCTCTCCTCTCCTCTCCTCTCTATCGTCCTGTCTCTCTTTATCTGTTGTTTTCTGGCTTTAGTTTCAGGACCTCAATGTGAACAGTAAATTACACACATCTCAGCTCTTCTCCTTCAGTCCAGTCCTTTGACAAAGCCACGGATGTTGGGCAGCCCTATGGCACCCATTAACCTCATAAAGGGAAAGTAATAGAACCTGTCTTAGCTGCCACATAATACCCATGAAAAAATGTCTTATAACGCCAGGACCTCACTGCAACTAGACCCTCAGGAAAATCTGACTCAGTAAAACATACAGGTATGGCAGGTGGCTTCTGTCCAACTGTGTAATACAGAAAAAAATAAAATGTTCGGGTCTTGTTCTCATCTGTGTTTCTACTGTATATAATTTGGAAATATGGGGAGGGTTTGCAGAAGGGATGGAACAGTGGCATACTTGGGGGTTTGGGAGCACATTCCTGGACAGAGAGAATAGCTGAGTCTTTCGCTGCGGTTAATTAGGGAGAGTCTGTGGGAAACCCCTGAATCTGAAACATTCTTCCAAAAAACCCACTTCACTTCAAGTGATGGTGGCCATGTTGAATGGAACTCATTGTTTTGTGGCCAGAGCAGAAAACTCCATCACTTATGTCCATTTGTCAGAGCTGCCATCCTCACCATGAGAGGGCCAATACCAGAGAGTGGCTGTGGTAATAGCACCAGATGACAGAAGAGAAAATATTTGAAGGCCAATGATGCTTAAAGAAGCAATCTGAGTATTGCTCAGGCTTAGAAAATAGAATTTTGTCAAGTCTGAGAAGACAATCTTCTGAATAGGGTTACTTTTGCATAGGCTAAGACTCAAATTTTATAAGGCGTGCAATAAAACTTGCAGGGCTAAACTGGCATGGCAGGGAAGGGTAGCGAATGGGGATACTGTAAGAGCTGCAAGTCTCTATTTATTAGTGCTCTGGTGCCCCTGATGTGCTGTGTTTAAGGGTTTCAGAAAGAGGAGCACCTAGATGCAGAGTGGAAATTCAAAATCCATTTCTTTAATCCGGGTAGAGGTCAGACACATAGAGGCAGTAAGCATAAACAAATAATTCCGGCAAGAAGCAAACAACAGGCAAACTTCAAAAATTCTCCAAAAAGTCATATGCAAGGAGATCAATAGGAACATGAGGACAAAAACCAAGAACACAAGCAAAAACATGAGTTGCATCAGAAACTGCTTGACTCCATTCAGAACAAAATGACTAAGCCAGTTCAAGGTGAAAGACATGAAGGTTTATATACACTATTAGACGTATTGTTAAATTGGGAACTAACTGAGAATAGGAATGACATGAAAAAAGTATAAGTGATAGCATCAAGGGCGTGGTAGAAAACCCACATATACACAGTGAGAAAATGCAAACTCCATACAGACGAGTCTTTCTTGAAGAGCGCGGAATAAAACAGGAAATAACTTGAAAACCGAGCACAATTATCCCAGATTTTGATCATGTGTCTGTTGGTTTTTGATCATTTTAATAAACACTAACATTTTGTGCCATACAAAATTATTTTTGCAAAGTCTGTTTTTACTGCAGGATGCATTTGGATTCACCTCAACTAAACCAGGCATATTTAGATGGAAAAAACCTTCAAATCAACATATTAAACTTGAGAATGACCCATCAGATGAGAAAATGACATACCATACCACTCAATCAATAAGTGAGTGTATGCAGCCTGGAACCGTATAGACCAATCTGTCTTATTGCTATGCATGAAACCTGAAATGATGTTGATATAATGATGAGTCTAAGTCAGCAATATCCTGATTGGAATGTTAATGCAGCTTTCTAAATTCTAGTTTACCCTATTAGTCTAAATGGAAACCAGATATGGCAAAGCTTGGAAGAAGTGCTGAACAGAATAAAAAACTGCTGATTGTTTAATTTCTATTTTCATTGGAATTTGCATAATTCAGGATCAAACGACCCATAGCAATTTCGCTGAGTAGCTTTTGTATAGCTTTGCAGTCAATTCAGAATTCAGAATGATAATTCCATCTGCTGAAATAGATTATCAGATTTAATTTTTGTTTGTTTATATTAAGGATACAGATGTATCCTAATCTGAAGAATAAATATAATTCTGTAGATACTGGATATTACTTTATGATTATTACAGATCCCTTAATGTGGAAAATTGAGGCTGAAAATAGCTTTAAAGAAAAAGAAAAAAATCTCTCTGACGATTGATCTGACTGTTTGCGAGGTGTGAGCAACTTTTTGCTGTCTTGTGATAAAGATGCCCCTTTGAACTGGCTCTTCAGTAATGGAAAGGCACAAAAATGCAACTAACAATAAGCTTTGATAAAAAAAAAAGCACACTGTCTCCTGGAATATTGATGGAGCACGTATGGTTTGTGGTAAAATTTAGCCACACTTACTTCAAACAATAAACATATTTGTAGGAATGCATATATCCAACCCTTGGCAACAACGGCACATTGTGTTGTTTTTTGTGTGTGCCTGGGAACACAGGCTGCAGTAATTGGTGACCTGATAAATATTTGTGTAGGATCTCCTCAGCAGGATAAAAACAGCCAGGCTTTCAACACTAATGCCTTCAGGCTGTAATCCAAAAATAATTCAGGATGGAGCCCACTTACATGCTTGATGTCAACATTTCAGGGGGCCTGGAGATACGATGATGATGATGCATCAACAGAAAAATTTAAATGTGATGTTTGCTGTTTTGTAATAAGTTGCTGTGGGTATTTAACTTAAAGCTAATTTGACAGATGAAACTGGAAAACAAAAACAATTTGGTGAAAACAAGTGAAAGTAAACAATAAAGTCAGGATTAAAAAAATGTGATTATGAGGACTGAAAGTTAAATTCACAAGAAGTAGCTTTTCTGCAAATATGGAACCAAATAGTTGCTTTCAAACTCTAATGCCATGCTTTATCAGAAGTACCTAATCTCATTTGTGAAATCAGTGTTTTCCCTTATGACACATTCAAACACAGAACGGATTGATTTTAGAGTAACTGGAAACTACCTGAGCTAAGGTGCTCAGTGGAATCCCCCTAGAACCTACGCGTGAGGTGTGTTGCAGTGTGAGCCATCTGTTGTAGTCTGGGAATGTGGAGATAAAACATGGAAAGTAAATCACAACTGCTACATACAAATTCTGACCAGAGTATCAACAAATATTTTTTTTCTTGTTACACGTTCAAATATTTTGATAAACAAATGCTTACCACAAGTTCTAAAAGTCTGAAAACGCAGTGCTACTTGTTTATTGTTACTTCAGGTATTGTAGAAGAAATACTTTATTAATCCCCTAAGGAGAAGGATGCCCACAAGCACTGCAAAAACTACACATGGAAGATAGCACTAAAGCAGCTACCACAATAGTTCCACCCAGTAAGGAAATGCTTCCAATTTAGCAAAACACCTAAAAGACCACATCCAGATCTGTTCAAAGATTTGAACCTGTATAGGGTTTACCCTGCCTCTTGCCCTATGACAGCTGGGACAGGCTCTAGTGACCCTGAATTGGACAAGTGGAAGAAAATGGATGGATGGCTTTGTCCATCATCAGTAAACTGTCATACAAGACTAAGAAAACATATTTATTTTTAGTGAAGCCACAAAGCAATTTTTGCTCTGGTCAAATAAAATTAAATAACACCAAATCTGATGATATTTTTTTTCAGTTGCTACTCAGTGAACTGCCTAATTAGTTGAGCTATAATCCAGACAGCATTTTATGTGATTATTGAAATGCGGGAGATTACTTTAGCGGCTGGCTTGAGAATATATATATATGTTGGCAATGTCGCCTCTGGGATTAAAAAAGCATTCTGATTCTGATGATTGTATTATAAACTTGTAACAGAGGATTTATTTGAAAGTTTGATTTTAAACTCGCCAAATAATTTCATGTTATTACATGATTTGAAGATGTACACAGCCTTTACATTGCCATTTATGGATTGCATGGGTGTTAACAGCGCTCAGCATTGTCCCAATGTTCAGGATGCCTTCAGTCCATCAGTCTTGCAAGAGGCCTGCATGGAGCAGATGATTCGGAGAAGCAGAAAAATGTTCTGCTTATCCTCTGCTCTGCTGGAATGTCACGCTTTGCATCCTCTGGATATGAGAAAGGAGGGGGTCTGCACTTCCTCACAACTTGTTTTCCTCCATGCCAAGTCCATTCTCTTCTGGGAATGGATTTAAACTGCAACCAAGGCAACAATATGTACCAGCAGCAATAAAAAGTCTCCGCTGCTAAAGCAATGAGGCATTTTAATAGGATGAGCTGAGACTGTTGTGGAGGCAACCAGGCTTACTCTCCCTCGCTGTCTGCATCTTCCTTTCTTTCTGAGAGTTGCAGTTGTTTGAAGTTTGGACTCAACAGGGATTTGAATGATTTAAGGTGAAAACCAAAGGCTGGATGTGTAGAGTGGAGGCATGGGTGAGACAGAGGAGCCGGGTTCTTTAAGTCTGATCATTATCTGTGCCTCCTGTAGTGAAGCTGCCACCACAGCCTTGAAACACCCCACTTGG
>VUQH01001139.1:18572-36477 GCA_015106775.1 Etroplus canarensis
GGGAAACTCATACTAAACAGTCTGTCAGAACTCATTTTTTTGTCTGAAGTACTGTGAATCTCTTTCAATCATTCGCCCAGCATGTGCCTTTAATGGAGACGTACACCCTCAGTGTCTGTTGTGCCAGGCAGGCTTCGGTCAGACACCTGTACCGATCATCAAGCCTCATCCTTCCTCCGAGTACTCTGTGTCTTCTACTACCTCAGTCAGATTCAAGGAAATCCTCTTAAGTGAACTGCTTGTTGAAAGTTTCCCAATCTGATCCTCTCCAGACACACATGGTACAAATCAAACATCTAGTACATTAGGTCCATAAAACACAACCAGGAAGCAATACTTCACCAAGTCCAGAAGACAAATTCTGTCTTCTCACATATGATGGTGATAAATACAAAATACAAACTGAAGTTATGCAGAGTTCTCATTTTCAACAGTCAGTTTCCTTTTTGGATGGAAACTCTATGGAGTACTTTGCAAAGTTATGAAGAGGGGCCCCATGTGAGGGAAACTGGCAAGAAAGTACTAAAAGAGGGAGCGATAACAGTGAGGAATATCCTCATTAGTCAGCTCCTCTCTCTACACTCCCCTGCTAATAAAAGTAACTCTTACAATATGCTTTAAACCTGAACCATGACCTAACAAAGGAAATCAATATTAAAATGGTATTATCATTTTTAAAAAATCATCTGGGAATGAGACACTGTTTGGAGAAAGACTAGTTAAATAAACACTTTAGCGTTCATGGATATAATTAGCATACGAAGACATATCAGTCTCACTGATAGAAATAATATCCCCTCAGAGGCAGAATGTCACACCGGAAAGTAATTCAATGCTTAGTGTCATGGTTAAAGTACTCCTCAGTTCTCCTTGAAATGGCTGTCACTGACTTGCTATGTGAAGTTTCATTCAAATAAAGCTTGCCTGGAAAATTGAAGTGCAGAGGAATGTGTGTCGGAGATGTACCCTGTCTTAGAGTTTGCACTTTTTTACAGCTTTCTTTCTGGCTCTGCCCCACTGCCTGTCTGCCTATATACTTCCCTGCCCACCTTTTTGCAGGCTCATTCTCTTCAAGGTGGCAGTTTATAACATGACATGGGTCTGCATGGTGACAACGCTGCAGCCATCTGGTGCCCAAAGTGAAGAAATGGCAACACCAGTTGGGAGTCCAGGGCAGCAGTTCTGTCACTTTTGCTAATGGACCTATAAGACATATTGAAAAAACTGTCATCATTCACCTATGACTCTTTGCAAACACTGCAACATGAAATCAGTCATGATTTCCGATGAACTACAAACTAAGTAAGATTTCAAAGACACTGAAACAATAGAGGCCAGCTTCCTCTTTCCCCGTATGGACATGAAAGTGGATATGTGCCGCCCATTTATCCTCACTGCTCCCTAGCCAGCTAAATTCAGGAATGGAAACTCTTTCACAAGTCAAAGTCCACCAAGCTTCTGTTCCTACTGACAGCCTGCACTGCTCTGTCAGTTCATTACCAAAGCATACATTCCATTACAAAGCAAAACAAATAACCACAGAGCCATTATTTATTTAAAGCCATTACCTCTGTAGAAAAAAGTCTGTCAGTGCCAGTAAGTACTTCTAAGCTCAGTTATTAAGTGCTGATACTCAACTTTATTCAAAAAAAAAAAAAAGGAAAACAAAATAATTTAAACGCTAAATTAAAAAAGACCCTCACTAGGAAATAACTAAAATGCAAACACTCCAATAAAGACAGATCACATTACTTAATATCACAAGTCCACTGGCTCATACACTGTATGCATCTTAGTATCACCTTTGGTCTTTTCAGCTTGGTTTTCCATTTGTTGTTTATGCTGATTTGCATATTCATAGTTTTCATTTCAATCTGTGTGATGTTTGCATGTTCTCTCTGTGCCTGCGTGGGTTTTCTCCAGGTATTCCAGCTTCCTCCCACAATCCAGACACATGCATATGAGGTTAACTAGTGATTTTAAATTGGCCGTAGGTGTGACTGTGAGTGTGCATGGCTGTCTGACTCTCCATGTAAGCCCTTTGATAGACTGGCAAACTTTCCAGGGCGTACCCTGCCTCTTGCTGGAATAGGTTCCAGCAACTTCTCAATGCTGAATTGGCACCTGTGCTTAAGAATGGATACTTTTCATTTCATTGTTTTAATTTTTTTGATGTATTGATACATCAAATATAATTATTGGATTTTCTGTTTATCTGTACCCAAATGGAAAAACTCTTAATTTGAAAGTGATGAGTGTAATAATAAGAGGATAAAGGGTTCACTGTAGCTCTTATTGTTAAATCACTGCCTGTGTGTCAGAGAGCATCACTGCTGTCTGCATCCCCAGCGATGAGTAAAACTGTCCACCAATGTTGCTGCATCCCCCTGGTATTGGAGTCCCTGCTATTCCACAATTAGTTCTTTTATGAAGTCTGGTTGTGGATAGGGAAGAGAGAGCACAAAATGTTAAGGAAGCGAGGGGCTACCTCTCTAGGGCTATTGTTTGGACACAGTTTCTCCCACACTGCATTGACCACAGACAGGGTGTGGCTGAGGGAGCACAGGCATGGAATAAAGAAGGGGCTGGGGGGGGTAAATACAGGGGAAAGCTTGCATTGCATTGCATACTTGCTCTGATGTAGAACGCAAACAGGAAGGCGGGTGGTCTAAGGAGACCGTCACAGAGAAAGGGCTGGGGTGATTGGGATTTTGCTGCTGTAGTTTGGCACTGTGTTCACAGCCCTGCTCTTGTGTTAGATGAAGTAATGAGAGACCTAGGCCTCTAACAAACTCAGGCCAGATGGGGAGAGGATTCTTTTCTACAATTACTCTGCAGCAGAGAGCATTAGAGCCAGTACAGCTCCTCCTCTTTGGAGAAAGGATGATTGCTGGATCTTTTAGTGAATACTTAATCAATGTGCATGCCTTACAGTAGACTGTATAAAGTTTGAAGAATGTGTTACCCTCTCTGATCTTGGAATTCATTATCTTAGTATACTGGATAGAGATATTAGAAATGCTAAGTTGTATTTCATTCTAAAAACATCTGCATTTAAAATTTACTTTTAACTATGTTTGAATGTTCCTTAACATACTATACATTGTATAAAGAAAACAAATTGCTTCTCTGATTTATGAACTACAGTTTTTGTTTCTTGTTTTTTATTACAGTTGCAAACTACTGGTGCACTTACAGTAGATGTGCCATTTTGTAAACAAAAAGGAAGTCATTTATCACACCAGTAAAACACTGCAATTTTACTGGTGTAAATTTTCAGTTTTACTGAAATTTTTACGATTTCCACAAAATTTACTGGTGTAAATTTTCCATTTTTAGAGGATTGGAACTAATGGGATACTGTGTTTCCTCTCTTGAGATGCTCTCCCACACCTTTATTGCAGCTGCCTTAATTTGCTGCTTGTTTGTTTTTTCTCTGCCTTCAGTTTTGTTTTCAGTAAGTGAAAAGTATGCTTTATCAGACTGTGATCAGATGGCTGGCTTGACAATTGAAGAATATCCCCTATATTTGCCTTGAGAAACTCAGCACCATTCAAACAATTTTGCATCATTTTGACTGAATCTGAGCAGAGATTATAACTCTGTACATTTCAGAATTCCTTGTTCTATTTCTATCAGCAGTCACATAATAAACAATAGTGACTTGGTTCCACTGACAGCCATAAATGCCCATGCTATAACGCTACCTAGAATGTTTGACAGATGATGTGGTAAGCTTCATATCATGAGCTGTGCCTTTCTTTTTCCATCTTCTCTCTTCCTATCATTCTAGTACAAATTCAGCTTGGTTCCATCTGTTCAAAGATTTTTTTTTTCAGAAACAGGCTAGCTCTTTTAGATTTTTTTTTTCTGGACAAATCTAATCTGGCCTTCCTGGTCTTAAGCTTAACCAGCATTTTGCATCTTGTTGTAAACCCTGTGTATTTACATTCAGGAAGGCACCTCTTGATTGTAAACTTTGATGTTGATACACTGCCTCGAAAGTGTTCTTAACTTGGCAACATGTCGTAAAGGGGTTTTTCTTAACCGAGGAAAGACATCTGTCTTCCATGATTTTCCACGCCTTTGGTGTTGCTGGGCTGGCCAGTGCATTACTTCTTTTTAAGAATGCTCCCAGTTGTTGTTTTGACCATTCCTGAAGTTTTTGCTGTCTCTCTAATGGGTTTATTTTGTTTTTTTCTCAGTCTAACAATAGCCTCCTGCCCTTGCGTCAACATTTGTTTGAACCTTATATAGAGAGCTACAGTGAAAAGATACCAAATACAACTTAAACACTTAACTCCAGATATTTTTCCTGCTCAGTTTACAATGAAATAATGATGGGAAAAGCCTTACCTGGCTATTAAACTGCTTTTCAGTCAATTGTCCCATTACTTATGAGTCTCTGAATACGGGAGCTGCTCCTAAACAACAGATCCAATGTTTTGTTTAACTGCTTGAATTTAATTTGAAAGTCTGCACTGATTTTTTTGGTTTAAAATCTACTGTGGTGATGTACATAGGAACAGAAACTTGTTTACTGTGCTGTATGTCACCATAGAGGCAAAGTTGAATAAGGATACAGACCAGCGCATTAACAAATTCAGAGCTCTTTGTTTAATTTACAGATAGTTGCCAAATCCATCTCTGATCACATACTTGAATGTGTAATTATTTAAACCGTAAAATGTTTCATTCGGTCTTTAGCGTCTACTTGCTTTTGGCAATACATTAACAGAATTTAATGTTATAAGCTCTGAATTTCCTCACCAAAAGATGAACTGGAACCCGTGGTAGTTGTAATTTACCTCTTACCTTGTACATTTAATTTTCTATCAATTACCCAGGTTTTTTTAAACACAATTGGACATATATTGTTCAGCATTCAGAATTTTACATGTTGAAACTGCAAGTCTCTATTCTGTAATTACTTTAACCTTAATAACCTTGATTATCTGAAATAACTCCTCTCTCTTTATAAAGGTATTGTGCTGACTATTCTACCTTCACAATGACCGACTGTGATGCTCTGGGACAAATGAAAATTGATACATAATACACACATCAGTGTTCTCACCCTTTGTGTTATTGCCCCCTGCTTTTAAAGCAGCCAAAGGTCATACATATGCTCCATGCTGTATGACTCACTAACAGCTGCCTTATGGTTGTGTTTTACAGAGGCTTATGGATTACAACTGGCAGATTCCCATGAGTCCACGATGAACACTTTCTCACCCACTGACAGCAAGGCACTGATCTACCAAGTATAAATAACGTAATACACCATAAGTGTTACCTCACATTGATTTTAGAGGACAAAATTTTTTATACAGCTTCTGTTCCCTAAGACAAACTGAAAGGAAGACAAATATGTCTTTTTACTCACAAGTCAGTGGAACATAGATATAATAGCAATGTTGTCGATTGTTTAGGGATGTTAAACAAGGTCTTGATATCAATTGGGTGAATTAAGAGAAAAGCATAATAACAAAGGGGGCAATGAATGCATTACTGTCAGCAGCTTGAATAAAATTATGAAGTAATTTCTAACAGTCAAAGACCTTTCCATTAAAAGCCTTACTGTACTTTAAATTGCTTGCAATGTATTAAAAATATAATCTTTTTAAAGAGGCATATGTATAAAAACAATGAAAAGTGTATATAATCTAAAGTTAATCCTTGTTCTCTGTGTCAAGACTGAAAGTTTTTGTCGATTTAATGCCTCGTTCCTTGTGGTTAGTTCAGTAAGAAGGGCTCCAGGATGGACTCCAAGGCCAACAGCAACAGCAGGCTGAAGTGCTGTGTTTATGGGCTTATTGGACGTCTGTCAGAGATGTTATTGTGGCTCCACAGGGAGGTGAAACACAGCAGAAATTCTGACATTTGGCACAGTGTAATATATTTACAGGAAGTCACTTCATGCATATTAAAAAAAAACCTCTGCTTTGATCCTGCATAGGGCAGAGCCTACAAATGGACGAACAAACAGTCTGGCCTGGAGAGGGATACACACCTAAAGAGCATTTAATCTCCTTAAGCCACTGGATGCTGGTGCTGGCTCATCATGCCCCAAACTGCCTAAACTTAAGATCTTACAAAAGCATGTTTAAGCTAAGCAGTTCTCAGGCTCAACCCTTCTTATCTGGGCAGGGTGAGAGCTGTGTTAGTTTCTCAGTTCGAAGGAAAAAGGGGAGGTGGAGGATGGTGTGGGTGTGTTTAGATTAATCAGTCACCTGACTGCTAGCCTGGCCTCTGAGAACAGGAAATATGACATCACCACCCTGACATTCAGGAATGTGGGAATGTCAGGCTGCCTGTTAACACTGATCGAACGGAAGAGAGGGAGTCAGAAAAGCAAGCTGGATGAACACAACAGATAACTTACTGCAGCTGAGTTATTCCAAGCAAAAAACTAAAGAATATGGCTGCAGTTGAACTGACATTACACCAGCAAGAAGCTGTGTTGGCCAATGAAAATATACGCGGCACATAGAACACTTTGTAACACCATATTTCTCTTGATTTCAATTACCTCAAACCATCACAACAACAGGATTAAATAACTGCAACATGATAACATTTCAAGGTTATAAAGCCACTCTGCTATTCACGGTTTGGCCATCTGATAAGCTTTTAGGCATTAATATATTGCTCAGCTTTATCTTTTTGGACCTTGTGTTATTGTATCATGGGCAGCTGAACCATTAAACTCCACCATCTACTGCATTTTGAAGAGAAGAGAAGAATTTGCCATAAAGTACCTGCACCAGATGCTATGGTTGCCACACCAGACTTACAGGTCAAGAAAACTTGGCCATGCAAAATACTTGTTTTAAACACGTCATTGTTCTGTAATGCCAAATGTGTTGTTAACATATACATTGCTAGTATACGTTAAGTGTGCCTGAAGGGTTAAAAAGTATATCCACGGCCAAAAAAATTTGCTGATATTTGAATATTCTCTGTTAGATTGTCTATTCAATTTACATAATGTAAACAATTTCTAACAAGAACTGAGGATTTTTTATTATTTAATTGCAAATTGTTTGCACTGGAGAAAAAAGGAGTAACAGTAACAATTAGCTCTATTTCTCTCTAATAACTTAATAGGCTTCTTGTTGTACTTTGCTTAGTTCATACTGCCTACCTTACACAAATCTCATTTTCAGAAAAGATAGGATAATTTAAAACATACAATAAACAAAAATCTGTTATATGTTGATTTATATGAACTTTTATTTAACTGACAAAAGTGCAAAGAAAAGATTTCCAATAGTTTTACTGACCAACTAAATTGTATTTTTAAAATTGATCATTTTTACTATTGGTCATCAAATGTAGAATTTGATGGATCCAACATACTCTGCAAACGTTTGGACAGAGACATAGTGACTATTGTGTTATATCCACCTTTCTTTTTAATAACAATTTTAAATCATTTTGAAACTGAGAATACTAATTGTTGTCATTTTGCAAGTGGAAATCTTGTCCATTCTTACTTGTTATAATACTTCGGCTGCTCAACGGTCTGTGGTCCATTCTCTGATTCTGCTGTTCATGATGGAATGGAATGGAGAAGCTCCATATATTTTTAATAGGACATAGACCTGAACTGGCAGCAGGCCAGTAAAGCGCATGCACTCTGTGTCTATGAAGCCACGCTGTTTTAGCCCATGCAACATGTGGTCTGGCATTGTCCTGCTGAAATAAGCATGAGCGTCCCATGAAGAGATGCTACCTTGATGGCAGCCTGTCTCTCTAAAATCCTAATAAATGCCTGTGAGTCAATTTTACCTTCACATACATGCAACTCACCCATGCCGTGGGAACTGACACAACCCCATACCATCACAGATGCTGGCTTTGGCACCTTTTATTGATAACAATCTGGATGGTCATTTTTTATCTTTGGCACAGAGAACATGACACCTGTTTTTTGCAAAAGCGAGCTTAAATATGGGCTCATGACACAGCACACCATTCCACAGTCTTCTGGTCTATCTGAGATGAGGTCAGGCCCAGAGAAGTCAGTGGTGTTTCTTCCTCTTTGCATAACACAGTTTCAAGTTGCATTTCTGAATGAAGCAATGTTAGATGACAATGGTTTTCCAAAGTACTCCTAAGCCCAGGTGGCTATATCTGTCACATAAGCATGAAGGTTTGTTAGGCAGTGCCACCTAAGGGCTTGAAGATCATATACATTCATCAGTAGGTTCCATGCCTTTCACACACTGAGACGTCTCTGAATTCCTCTGAATCTTTTCAAAAATTATGCACTGTAGATAGATGTAGATGTAGCACAAAGGGTTGAGCCTGAACCCAACCTCATGTGCAAAGACTGAGCCTTTGATGGATGCTACTTTTATACCCAGTCATGATACCTCATCTAAAACCAATTAGCCTACCTAATGTGGTGTTACTGGGATATTCTGTGCACTTCAATATTATTTTAACTGTGTCCCAACTTTTGCTAGGTGTGTTGCAGCCATCAAATTCTAAATTTATGTATATTTGCAAAATACAATTCATTTGGTCAGTAAAACCCTTTCTTTGTACTTTTTCAGTTAAATGAAGGATCATGTGAATTAAAAATTACAGATTTTTTTCATTACGTTTTGGAAAATATCCCAACTTTCCTGGAAATAGGGTTTTTTGCATGTCCAGATTGAATGAATAAAATATGTTAGTATTTCTGTTCCATGAAGTTTTACACCACTAATTAAAAAAGACTTTGAGTCATTTGTAACTTCCATTATCTCCTTTTTCCTTAGACTGCTTGGTCAACTCTTTTGTTTATTTCAATTTCCAAGATTTTTTAAGTGTTTAATAGCAAAGCTGCTTTCAAGGATACGATCTCTATAGCTTATAGGCTCCCAAGTGTATCCAAATCAAATGCAGAACACAAAAACCAAAGGTCAAAGGTCTTTTTTACTGTGTCTTGCTTTTTCAGGAGGATAATTTCTGTACATGCAGTGAATGGAAAATGTTATTTCTCATGCCATGTGAACTTTGGAAACTTTTCTAAAATGCTGCTCAATAAATTAACTGGATCACCAACACAAGTATTTGTTGTTCTCTTAATACATTCAGGGCAACAGGAAAACAAGAATTCTGCCTTCATGCTTGTTTGCGTCAAACTAAATGAAACTTATCATTAATGAACCCAAGATGTCAGCTATATAAGACTAGACTCTGTCGAAAGAAGGTTTAATTACACGCAGGACATTGTCTCAAACAAGAAGACAAGCAAAGAGAAAATAAAAATTGCTGTCAGGCACCATTAGTCACAGAACAACTAAATATAAAACAATATTAATTTCATCACAGGATCCTAGTTATTACTTACAGCAACAAGAAAGATATTAGGAAGTCTAATGCGAAGCCAGAAGAAACTATTTTTAGACAATAAGGTCTCAATGAGCAGTCCCATTAAAACACCTCTTTAAAGCTCATTCCTCATTCATCACATCTCCTTCCCAGCTAAGTGACAGTGCCATGGTGTCACCACCCTCCTTCAGAGATGTTGGCATACAGTTTCTGGGCATGAAGCACAGTTTCTCCTCACAGACTCAGTGCCAGACTCAGGGAAAGTATAGAGAAGGAGCCAGAGCTAGAGGGAGTGCAGCCCCGGAGGAGCCCAGCTGCTGCCTGGGAAACCAAACCATGAGCAACTCTGGCCCACGCTCTCTAACCCTAACCCCTCCCTGCCATCTAATAACAACACTCTTTCTCTCCTTCTCTTTGCTTTCAATTTGCTGACTTTTCCCGTGTCATTCTCTTGCTGAGTTAGAGGAAAAATAAGTGGGATGATATTAGTCACTCCACTGCACATTCTCAGAATACTTCCCACTGCTGATTTCAAAACAGTCACACATGTTCAGGTTCTCACTCTCACACAGAGGCGCCGGGGATTATACATGAGCGCACACACATTCAGACACACTTATTCACATTCATGTACATGCTGTGACACTCACCCCGGTAGTGAAGGCTGTCATCATGGTGGTTGTGCTGGTGGTGGTTCTCCAAGCCGGGGGGGCTGCTGGCACCCAGCTCTGCCAGTCTACGGCTTGTGGCAGAGAGCTCAGAGCGCAGGTTGGTCACTTCCTGGCTGGCAGACTGGATGGCCCCATCAATCCTCTGTGCCAGCTGTTTGTTGTCTTCCATCATTTTAAGGATTTTTCCCTGAGGACCAAATCCACACAGAGCAGCATGGTGTCAAGAGAAGCATTACAGGAGGTGAAGTTCAGACTCTTTCCTCCTCCACCACCTCTTATCCCCCTCTTCTTCTTCTTCTCTTTCTACTCCACCTGTGCCTTTTCTCTCACAGTGTACTTCACACATAAAAAACAAAAACAAAAGCAAAAAAGAAAAACAAAAAACACAGGTCCTTCTTCTATTCTGCACTGAACAGTACAGAAATGATGTCTACCTGTTACTGCATAAAGAATGTGACCATACACACACTCAGAGAAAGCATGTGTGTGTGTGTGTGTGTGAGAGAGAGAGAGAGAGAGAGAGAGAGAGAGAGAGAGAGAGAAGAGAGAGAGAGAGAGAAAGAAGTAAAGACAGAAAGCAAGGAGAGGAGAAAAAGAGATGCAGCCTAGCAGGCAGAGGGGAAGTGAATGCTCACGCAGAGGAGAATGTGCTGTGAGCAGCTGCTCTCAGAGAGGACCCTGCACACACTGGGATGACATGCAGCCTTTTAAATGGACTGTACCATGTGCTGGAGGACTGGGGGGGTGGGAGGGGGGTGGTGGTGCAGTTGGACTGAGCTGCTCTCTGGTAATTCTCTAAATACAGAGTGTGGTGTGTACCCCACACCCTGTGGAGTCTGTAAAGAGTTAGCAGTTGGGTTTGTAATGGGGAAAAAGTAGAGATTGTTTCTCTCTACTTCTTCCTCTCTCTGTGTCCCCACACTCAGAGCTTGGCAGCAGTATTGAGCCCTTTGACAAGCACTTGTCAAACCCTCTATATCTTTTCACCGGCCTCCTTCGCTCACACACCCGCTGTCTTTTTGTCTCCTCCACCCCCTCTTTTTTTTTGTTCCTTTATATATTCATCTCTTTGTCCTGGGAAAGCTCACCCCCACACTGGTGGAAGGGGAAGGGGGATGGCACAAGGCACCCAAGGGGAAAACATTTCAACTCTCAGAACAAACTTGGGCGAGGACAGAGGGACAGCCCTCTAACGGGCTACACACAAAGAGCAGAAGCCTGGAGAATTACAATCGAGTTGTGGTAAGCCCACAGTGAAGCTGTACATCTTAGATCAAAAACAGTTTTAAAAATTTTATTCCAGTTTATCAGTAAGGCCGGGAAATAAAAAAGCAGTACCGTTTCTTATCTGTATGGCTGTAAAATTCCATCACACATCCTAAAGGTTAAAGAAGGGTTAGACAGTTCATCTTAACTTAAAACAATCCCGGATATTGCTGAGCCATCACAACTTAAAATCTGCATTTGACATTTTCATTTTCCAAATAACAAAACACATCCTGTCTGGCATGAAACAGACGCAGATGAGCAATGCATCACCGAGACGCTGTCATCCAAGGCTCAGGTGATAACAGCTCCATGTTCATTGGTATTCACACAATCACACAGAGAGATAAACAAAGATGGGACAGCAGGCTCGGGAGACTGACAACCAAATGAGACACACAACTTGTTAGTTACACTGGTAATCTGTTCACCACACACTGTTTTGTGATAAAGTCCTCACAGTTTTGGTGTTGAGTGTGCTACTTTAATTCAACTCTTTCACTTTACACAGCAAAAGTCAGTCCTTTGTTAAATAATTACAGCCTGATACAAAAGGAGACTCTAACAAGGACGCTATCCGTTAAAAAATTCCTTTAATATTGAAGGTAACACTGCAGATCAATTAGGACTACTTTTATTAAGCCATAATTGATTTTACAAGATTGCATGCACAGACACAATCTTGTAATTTTTTTCATTATGCTTTCAGAATATTTACGTCATATTAATATTTATGGCTATAGCAGAGGAAAGAAACTGATTACAAACAAACTAATGGCCTTCTGCATTATTAAAGTACCAAAGTATATCTTTTTGTATATACCCTATGACCTCTGAAGCAGTGAAGCCAAGTGGAGCTGATTTTAAGTAGTCAATCAACTGATAATGCCATCAACAGAATCTCCACATTAATTTTGACAACTGATTAACTATTAATATGATGAAGTAAACTTCTGGTTTGCTCTCAACTTTTTGTTTTTCCAGTGTTTTAAAACCAGAAAACAAATTACCTACCTACCTCAGACAACAAATTTAATAGAAATTAATTATACAGCTGTTAGGTGGAACTGTGTAGTGAGGACTGTTGCCTCACAGTAAGAAGGTCTTAGGTTTGAGTTCACCGGCTGGTGGGGCCTTTTAGTGTAGAGTTTGCATGTTCTCCTTGTGCCTTGGTGGGTTCTCTTCAGGTACTTGAGCTTCTTCCCACAGTCTGGAGACATGCATGTCAGGATAACTGGAGATTTAAAATTGGCCATAGGCGTGAATGTGAACAGTTTTCTATATCTCTCTAACACACACACAAACACACACTGCTGGATGGATGGACTGATGGATGGATGGCTCCAGATAAAAGAGAAAATGCCAAACTGCTGTTGGTAGTCTACTGCAAGTTCAGAAATAACACAAGTGTGGACCCAAGGGGTAGACTGACTAGCACAGCCATGTGGAAATTATTAGTTATAACACTAAAAGCTTTCACTTTTACAAACTTTTGGTTTGGTTTGCTATCTTGTCTTCATACGCTAATGTTTTTTTTTAAATGTCAAAATGTCTACTGTTCAACTCACATCTAGTTATTCCCATAGAGGACAATTATTAGTACTATGAGAAAAGATGTACAGCAGCACAGGCATGTTTGATCACATGTTAGCAGATCGTTATCACCGTCTAGACAGTCACATCACTGCCCCAGTTGGCACACTGGCCCTGATTTGTAGCTGATTATCAAAGAGAAATGTAGCACAGTCTGAACTATGGATAAGGGTTATCTCAGATACTCAATTTAAATAGAAGGGTTCTGTTATTTCAGAATTACTGGTTTTCTGAAATAATGTGACAGCTCTTCCTTCATATGAAGTCAAAACCACAGTCTGCATTGGGTCATGTTTCATAAGCCCAGCTGTGGAATGCAAACAAATTAATGATTTCAGTGTCAAGGGGCACAAAGTGTCCCAGATAAACATCAATAACAAGACAAATACTTTGAGAGCACATAACTGTGCCATGTCCAAAGCACACAACCTCCTCCTCTGTCTCCACAACTGAGTTGAAAGCATCTATGACCATGGCAGAGCCCTTAGGCCAGTGCAGCACCTTGGCTAACTGCCTTTGCAACTTTTCCCTGGGATTAATAAAGTATTCTGATTCTGATTTGATGACCACTTCTCCCATTGATGCCTCTTTGGAGTTGACTGACTCTTCCAAACTTAGCCTAGTATTTGTGTTGTTAGTTTTCTCACTTGTTTGATGCCATTAATGGGAAGTTTAATTAAGTGTGCTGAGGGTGTGTAGTTAAAAAGAGGTATTGATAAAGAGTCACCATGACTGTCTGCCTGGGTTAATTGAATATCGACTAATCCTCCACACACTGAAAAGCTTTCCATTTTTTCCCAATAACAAAGTGATATAATGCCGTGCTCAACTATTTATATGGGTCTTATCAGGGGCTTGGGTAAAATATCTACTTCACTCTACCAGACTTATTAATATTAATCAAATACTACAAAGAGACAGATATAATGTATTTGAGGTGCATGAAGAGTTTTATGTCTGAACATCTAAGGATGTGCCTTAGAAGTTGTAGAGAAAAAAAAACTAAAGTTTTTTGAAGGAGTGTTATATTATGTGAATTATGTGTTATTTGTTTTGTGCTGATGCTCTCCTGAGCTGTGCTGAGAAAAAATAGAATACTTCATAAAATAAATATTAAGTGAAGCTCTGATAGCAGAAAGATCCATTAGGGCGTGACTCTCAGACCCCATTGATGTGTTGGTCAAGGATGCTTCCTACAAAGAAGGATGGTGGTACACAGTGCAGGGTTAAGGCTTTCACATGTAGAGTATAGTTGGTGCGCAGAGTGGGCAGTTGATTAAGAAATGCAGTACAACCAGACTGAAGTAATATTGTGTTACCTCACTGCTATCTACATTGTTGGGTTTCACAGAGGCAAGACGGGTAAAAATCCAAAATGTAAAACTTTACTACAAGGCAAGAGGGCATTTACAGCAAGTCAGTCAGTCAGTGCTCCTCTACTACAGTACAAAGAAAATCTGGCATGGAAGAAGGTGAAGTCTATGTACAGAGATTACTTATTTGATGAGTTATGATACTAAAAAAGTTGGAATTAAAAGAAACAGTGTGATTGAGCAGTCCAAAACCTGACCTCTTACCTCCTTTTCCTAATCATTTTATCTTGACCTAGGTGGAAAACATCATGAGGTCAACGAAAGGTGCAAAGGGGAATTTATAAGGAGTGAAACGCAGTGATCTAAGAATCTGCCTGTACTTACATGAAGTTCTTTAGTCATATGACACGTGGATGTTTTTGACATGGGTCTGCTGCAGCGAAACTACAACATCCTAAACATGGACCACAGAAAGCTTATTCATTGCGATCTTATCAGGTTATTCAATGCAAGTCACATGAATGAGAAAAACCAGAGAAAGATATCACTTCATTACAACTTGCTCGTCAAATGGGAATTAGTTGTTCATCATACCCACTCATATTTTTTTCTTCTTGCTGGAACTATGCTGTAGTGTAACTCCATATTTATTAATGCTTTTGTTAACTTAAGTCAAAAAATCCTAATCTTAAAGGTTGAAACAGATTCAGTTCATTTTAATTTATTTATATTTACAACCAAAGTCACCTCAAGGTGCTTTATACTGTAAGGTAAAGACCCTAGAGAGAAACCCCAACAATCAGACAATCCCCTATGAGCAAGCACTTAGTGACAGTGGGAAGGAAGAAGTGCCAGAAGAACTCCGAATTCAGTACATAATAGAAACTGAACAAGAACAGTCAGAGTGTCATGACCGCCTCTCGGCGGGCCTGCCACATGTTATGTGTTTGTTTTGTCTACGTCTGTTTTCCTTCCCCCCTCTGTCTCACTCTCCCTATTGCTCTCCAGGAGTTGTGGCACCGGAACTGCCACACCTGGCGCTAATCCACCTGCAAACTGGAGAGCTGCTCGTCGCCAGTTCGCTGAGAGTCTTCGCTACAGCCTTTCTCCCTGGAAACTGTACACCTCACGATCACCTTCGAGCTCTGGCCGAGCTCCCCCGCGGTCCGCTGCGGCTTCCCCCCTCAGAACGTCAGCCTGTTGTCTTCGCCTGCCAGCGGCTGCTTCCCCATTGTACTGACTCTGTGCGCAGCTGGTCGCTGCCTCGCTGCGTCGCATTCTAACCAGCCTCTCTCTCCTTGCCAGCAGCAGCAGCGTTTAAATAAAGACTGTTTAACCTTTACTCCAGCGTCCTGTGTTTGGGTTTGTTCTGCACTCACCCATTATGACAGAACAAACTGGCCATCAACTGAACCCAGTGGATGAGGATCCCCTGCAGCAGGTTTTGACAGCTCTGGAGGAGCAACAGTGGATGCTACACTCTCTCGCCGCCAAACAAGATCAGCAGGCTCAGAACCTCTCCGAGCTCGGCGGGATGGTCCACTCCTGTGAGTCACGCCTGCAGACGCTCACTCCTCAGCCTCGCCTGCAGCCTGGACCTGGACTGCTTCCCTCGCCTCCGGAAATCCTGGAGCGAGCGCTGCCGACCCCCGACTACTTCTCCGGTGAGTCAGCCAAAGCTAAGGGCTTCCTTATTCAGTGCCAGCTGGTTTTTGGCCAGCTTTGCCGCACTTATTCCTCTGATGGCACTAAAATAGCATTTATGATGAGTTTGTTTAAAGGAAGAGCCCATCAGTGGGGTCAGGCTTTATTGAGCTCACATGCTGAAACGACTTACTCTGAGTTCACAGCAAAATTTCGGACTGCGTTTTTGCCGGGCGTGAGTGCTGACACCTCCGCTCATCGCCTCCTCACCCTCCGCCAGGGCGGTCGGAGGTTCTCTGATTATGTGTTAGACTTTTGGATTCTTGCAGAGGAGACGGGCTGGGAGGCTAACGCGCTTTGTGGAGCTTTCCTGAATGAACTTAACGAGACCCTGCGGGGGGAGCTGGCGGTGATGGAGCTGCCAACTTCCCTGGAGGATCGGATTGCCTTATGCACCCGCCTGGACGACTACCTGCGAGAGAACCGCACCCTTCGCCACAGTCGAGCATGCGGCCCCGTCACCCTTCACTCCTCCTCACCAGAATTAAGGGCCACAGCCAGACCCAGCTCCGAAGCTTCCAGTGAGAGCGAGCCCATGCAGCTAGGCAGGCACCACCTAACCTCTGAGGAGCATAGCAGAAGAAGAGCGGCGGGTGAGTGCATGTACTGTGGGGCTAGGGGGCACAGTGTCAAAAATTGCCAACAGCGGCCAAAAGATCAGGCTTGTCAGTTGGTGTGGGGACACTAGCGGGCCTAGGCGCAACCAACGCTACTCTACCCCGCCTCATGATTAGTACCAAACTGGGGGAGGCAGGCAACTAGACCTCCCTTCAGGCTCTTGTCGATTCTGGCGCTGAGCAAATTTTCGTGGACGCCGGTCTGGCTAAAACCCTCTCTCTGCCTTTGGTCGAGCTCTCCACGCCGCTTCAGGTCCTCACTCTCAATGGAGCCACGCTCACCTGGGTCACTCACCGCACCGCCCCTGTTCCGCTCCTCACCTCAGGTAATCACCACGAACACATCAAACTGCATCTGTTCAACGCACCTCAAACACCGCTTGTGTTAGGACATTCCTGGCTGCAAATTCATAACCCCTCATTTGACTGGACCTGCAATAAACTCACAGGTTGGGGAGTCAGTTGCCACCAGAACTGCCTGCATTCTGCTTCCCCTCCCTCTGTCCAGCAGGTTCCCATGCCACGGGATCCTCCAGATCTCTCTCTTGTTCCACCCGTCTACCATGACCTGGAGGAGGTTTTCTGGAAAGACCTTGCTCTCTCTCTCTCCCCCCGCATCGGCCTTATGACAGTGCCATCGACCTGCTGCCTGGAGCTCCTCTTCCCTCCAGGTGTCTCTACAGCCTGTCTAAGCCAGAGAGAGAGAGAACATGGAGAAGTACATTCACGACTCGCTGGCGGCAGGCATCATCCGCCCCTCATCCTCCCCTGTAGGCGCGGGGTTCTTTTTCATGGGAAAAAAGGATGGCTCCCTGTGGCCCTGCATCGACAACTGGGGCCTCAATGCTATCATGGTACGGAACCAATACCCTTTACCCTTGTTTTCCTCTGCTTTTGAGATGTTGCAGGGAGCCACCATCTTCTCGAAGCTGGATCTCCGCAGCGCCTACCATCTGGTGCGCATCTGGGAGGGGGATGAGTGGAAGACCGCCTTCAACACTCCACTCGGCCACTTTGAGTATCTCATGATGCCCTTCGGTCTGACCAATGCCCCAGCAAGATTCAAGATTCAAGAGCTTTATTGCCATTTTCAACCACATTTAGCTGACGCAGAACATGGTGAGATGAAATAGCGTTTCTCCAGGACCTGGTGCAACATATAAACATATAGACATATGACAGAAGGGATTTTGTTTTTTTTTTTTCCAGGCCATGGTTAATGGCATCCTCCACCGCTTCGTCTTCGTGTACCTCGACGATATCTTGATCTACTACCGCCACCTCGCCAAACACCAGCAGCATGTACGGCAGGTCCTGCAGCGCCTCCTCGAAAACCGCCTTTACGTGAAGGGTGAGAAATGTGAATTTCACGTTGATAAGACTGTGTTTCTGAGGCTGATTATGGAGCGAGGAC
>VUQH01001142.1:3924-19742 GCA_015106775.1 Etroplus canarensis
TGTTGTTTTTCAAAATAAGATCTGGAAGAAGAAAGAAAAATAACATTTTAATCAAGACATTTTTTCTTCGCAGCCCAGTTCCAAATGGTCCATGGACCGGTACCGGTCCGCAGACTGGGGGTTGGGGACCCCTGCATTAGGGGCACTGATGTCCAAAATGTTCAAAACATGTGTGAGGACATTCATCAGGGACACATGTGCAAGTTTCTTTTGCATCACAGTGGAGCCTAACCATGTTTTTAATCATCGCCGCTGTCGGCAGACGATCACTGGCGTGGCCCCCGATATCGATAGGCTCAAGGACGATTGCAGCAACCTCTGTGAAGAGAGGGCTGGAGCTCCTTAACCTGCTGGTTTTCCACTGTGCTCTTTTTATAATGTTTTTGCACCATCATGATGCTGTGACAGGTGTGAAAATTGTTAGTCTATCCCTTTCTGAATAATGCGCCATTCCTAGCTACTGGTGACTAGGCTATACAATGTGATTTGACCACAACTGTCACAACTGAGTACTGACACTTGTTTATCGTCTCTAGTTCATTCGTGTCTTAGATTTATGCAAATTTATGCAACTCTCCATGGTGAGTGGGGCTTGTGTCCCCACCTGGAATCGAACCAGGGACCTTTTGCTTCAAAGGTGAATGCGCTACCGGGGCACTAAAAGTCTCAAAAACACAGGGGAGAGCAGCCGAAGGTACATTTTTTTTCGTGTAGTAGTTGACACATTCACCTCAGGTCCCTGGATCAATTCCAGGTGGGGACACAAGCCCCTTTCACCATGGAGATTTGCGTCAGGAAGGGCATCCAGCGTAAAACCTCAAACCAAATTGTCAGTGCGGTTTAATCCGCTGCGCTGACCCCTTGAGGAGAATATAAGGGAGCAGCCACAGTATCACTCTAGGATTATATTTCCTCTCAAAAGAAAACACTGAATAGGCTTACTGTCTCTTAAGCTTGTGATAACTCCATCTACAACATGTCTGTGTTGCTTGCCCAAAGGTTACCTTGACCTGGAGAAGGTTCACAGTTAATCTGCAGTGAACCACTGGAAGGCGTATCTTTCCCAGAGAATAGAGGCTTGTTCTGGAGCTGCAAACGGGACAAAGTGTTCTCCTTGGGAAAAAAGAAATGTTCTTGGCATTGAGTCAGCCTTCTGTAAAAACCATAAGGGGATATCCCTGCTAGTACTCCTCCACAGGTTAACACCCAACACAAATGGAGAAATGATGTGTGTGTGTGTGTGTGTGTGTGTGTGTGTGTGAGAGAGAGAGAGAAAGCACACACCCAGGCTCTAGCCTGCAAATCTGCTCTTCTGCTTCTATAAATTCTTCCAGAGTTGAGCCTTGCTCAGCTCAAAACTTGTCAACTTTCAGACGTTCCCTGTCATCCTCGAGCTATTTGCGCGAATCCATGTAAAAGCTTCCTACTAATGCAGGGAACAATTAAGTTATCAAATGGACACGACCATTATGTAAAAGGCGGGTTATATTGCCAACAATTTGAACACTGTCTGCTTCCTGGAAGTGCAGATGAAATGTCAGGGGCACAATATTTCAAGGCTATTAACTTGAGTGCTTTTTTATTCAGTCTCATTACTTTTTAAACAGCATAGGAAGTCACGGAAATGTAATATTAATTTTTACATGGCTTTCATTTTCATTCATATGGAGCTGTTTAAAATTCAGGGCCTTTTCATGCAGAGAGCAGGAGGGCTGGCGTGGTATTCTATAAGTCCCATCCGCACTCGATTTCTAGTGGAAAAGCAGAGGCGTTGGGCGTTTGTGGAGTGTGAAAGTCATTGTGTGTTCTCAGGTAACTGATGTGACAATGGACGTGACGTAGGAGTGGATCTGACGACATGGAGGAAGACTCGGGAACAGCATGCACTTGTATGGAAAGACAAGCGTGCGTTCAAACACCTCAGGCATTCACATCCTGACATGTAAATACAGTATAAGATGAGCTGGAGAGAAAGATAGGCCGGCAAAAGATAGGGGAGATGTTTCATTAAATCTTTATTTTGGAATTTTTAAAAGCCAGATAAGCCTAATTTTGATCAACCAGAGCTCCCTAATGAGAATTTTTCAAATGTGGGGAGCCTTATCATGAAAAATGGCTGGAGACCATAAATAGTTTATGGGTTGAGTTAATGATAGAGATGACTCCTAATTGAGCTCTACAGAGCTCTACTGTACGGTGGTCCTTTTCACCGGGGCCAGGAACTTCTCTCATTATTTCAGATTTAGTTTTTATGAAAAAGCATGCATAATATCCTCCTTTTTTAATGGGAAAGATTAATTTACAGTTAGGACCATAAGTTTAGAAACAATGATATATATATACATATGTATATATATACCTCCGCAGTGGATTTTATATTAAACTGTCAAAATGTGATCAAAGTGCAGACTTTAAGGCGTAATTCAAGTGGTCCGACAAAATAAAGTGAATTACAGTCATTTTTATACAGACAGGCTCAAACTATCATCATTTTAAATATGTTTTTACTTTTACTTACATGGATAAAAATCCATTTTAGTCAATGACTGCTCGAAGTCCAGAACCCATGGGCATCACCAAACGCTGTGTTTCCTCCCTTGAGATGCTCTGCCAGGCCTTTATTGCAGCCACCTTCAGTTGCTGCTTGTTTCGTCTTCAGTAAGTAAAAAAACGGCTCTTTTGGGTTGAAGAATATCCTATTTCTTTTCCTTGAGGAACTCTTGGGTTGCTTTGGGTCATTATTCATTTGCACCGTGAAGCTTCATCCAGTCAGTTCTGCAGCATGTGGCTGAATCTGAGCAGAGAGCACCGCTCTGTACGCTTCAGAATTCATCCTGCTGCTTCTTTTAGCGGTCACATCGTCACTGAACACTCGTGACCTGGTTCCATTGGCAGCCGTGCCAGAACGTGAGCTCCACAGATGATGTGCTATGCTTCAGATCATGAGCTGTTCCTTTCATTCTCCATAGTTTTCTCTTCCCATCACTCTGGTCCAAGTTTCACCTGTCCAACATCTTTGAGACGTTTTCTGGCAGACTCTAATCTGACCTTCCTGTACATGAGTACAGCCAACCTTGTTGTAAACCCTCTGTATTTTCTCTCTTGACTGTAGCCTTAGAAAATCGTACGCCTGCCTCCTTGAGGCTGTTCCTAACTTGACTAGTTAGTTGTCTTCCATGATCTTGCAGGCCTTTTGGTGTCGCTGAGCTGGCCATTTCTTCTTTTTAAGCATGTTCCAGATTGTTTTGGCCACTCAGCCTGATGATTCCCTCTTTCACTTGCATCTCTTCGAACCTCACATTGAGACGAACAGCTACCAAATGCAAGTTCAACACTTGGAATCAACTCCAGGCCTTTCATCTGCTCGGTTTGTCACGAAATAACGAAGGAGCATCACCTGAGCACGAAACCACTCACTCAACCGTCTCATTACTTTTGAGAGTCTGAGAATGGGGGACTGTGTCTAAAAATAGCTGTAATTCCTAAACAGTAAGTGCAGTTCTTTTGTCAAACCCCTTTCATTAAAACTGAAAGCCTGCACTTTGATCACATTTTGACTGTTGGATTTAAAATCCACGGCAGTGGTGTACAGAGGCTAAATTACAAAAACAAAAAGAAGAAGAGCGTCACTGGCCCAAAACTTCTCAACCTAAAAGACCCTGCTCAAATTTCACAAGTTATAATAACCTGTCAGTGTCAGAAGGGATTAAAAGCACAGACAAAGGTTAAATTGCCTCATTTTTCTAATGCAACATGAGGCGAGAGTAAAAATGACAAGATCTAAGAAGCAAAAGAGGCCCACCCACATCCAACAGTCATCTGTTATGATACACTAAGTTGCCATGGAGATTCGGTTACCACATTACCTAATTTTCTTTTTTATCACTTTCTGATTTGAACTTTTGTTTTTCAACAAGTGACTGGTCGCTCATGTAATCAGCCTCTCTTGCTTTCCACTGAGGCTGCATTCTCACTCACAGTTACACTTAGAGCGTATAAATAGGCACCGCTGTACGTCCACGTCACCCGCCCGTTGCTGTGCAGCCGCCAGTCGAAGCGGTACAGTAAACACCAGGTCACCATGGCAGTAGTCTGACAACACAGGGGAAACAGGAAGGGATTCCCCATTCAGCCCAGTGACGGCCGCAAAGTCACGTGGATTCCCGTCAACCTTTCCCTGGCATTGCTGTGGGCTTTCCCCATCTTGTTCACTTGCGCCAACTGCTTGGCGGTAAACACAGTACCCCCCCCCCATACTCCCCACTCACTCCTCGACCAGAACATGTGGCGGCTCTAATTACAGTGCCACACGGGCCTCAGCACAGGAAAACCACAAAATGGGGTTGGTTATACGGACGTGTGCTTCTACCCCGCTGCCAGGCCCAGTGCGCCACGCTGCGAGTTGAAAAACGAGCTCAGTTATTAATGGTTTGTGATTTTGTGATTTACAGGTGAGCAAGATTACGAAACCCCAACTTCTGAAGAGGTGAAATATGGCGAGCTATATATACAGCTCCCGAGTCGGCCTCCATCTCGCAGACTGAGGGCAGATTTCCAGCGTGGCAGATGGTAACTGTGAGAGCAGTCAGTGGAGGGGAAGAGCCGAGCTTAAACTGAAGAGGAAGCCGATGTGCGTGTGTGTGTGTGTGTGTGTGTGTGTGTGTGTGTGTGTGTGTTGGGGGGGTTTTTGCTCACAGTCCACAGCATTTTCATCAATAGGGAAGTGTATAAATCAAATAAAAACACCCTTCTAACAAGCTCACACATTTAGCCCTGCTTGTCTTGCAGCTACGCATCCACCCAAGGCGATTTAGAGTGATGAGGGAGAAACAAATTGCTGTTATCAGATTGCTAGATGGCAAAATAGAGCGGCCCCAGTGCTCATCATTTGTTCGGGGAATTACAAGCGTTCTCCCTCAGTTACTAGCTACTCTATTTTTGGGAGGAAAATAAACCCTCAGAGGTCTCTGCGGAGATGTGGGAGGAGATCAGGGGCAAAAATAGCCATCCTGTTTGAACTTCAGATAAATACGGCGCACTGCAGCACTGCACAAACATCCCGAGCTGCCCCTCATTTCTTTGCATTTTTGCGAGGAGAATCAGAAAAAGGTGCAAAGATGTATTGAACAGTGTCAAAATAAGCGGACATGCAGTACATAAGGCAAAACCAGAGTTTGCACAATTCAAATGAGCTTGAGAGTGAATATTTGGTATGACCACCATTAATCTCTCAGCACAGCCTGAACTCTTTTCGCCAAACTTTCTTGTCATTTCTTTCGGTAGTCTGAAGAATTAGTTCTCCAGGCTTCTTGAAGGACATTCCAAAGCTCTTCTTTAGATGTTGGCTGCATTCGGTTCTGTTCTCTGCCAGATGATCCCACACTGCTTCAGTATTGTTGAGGTCCAGGCTCTGGGGAAGCCAGCCCAAGGGCAATTCTAGGATAAGACATTTAGGGGCGCTCAGCCCCCAATCAGGATGTTGTGCATACATTGTCTTGTGATTAGTATATTATAATAAAAGAAGAATAATTATAATAATAACCAGGAATTGGTTGCCTGCAAAAATATGCAACCCTTTTTTACTCTTTGTCATGATTTGCAGACTCTGAGGCAGACTGAGGATAACAAAATGTGAACCTTTGTTGCATCTTGCAAAGTTAATACAAACAGAAGTTCATGATGCCTGACACGAGGAGGGTACAAAGACATCATGACAAAGACTGAGGGAGAGACAGGGCTATATATACACTCAGACTAACTGCAGACAGGAAACAGGAGGGGCAGAACACAGGTGACAGCAATCAGGGAATCAGGGAAGACAGGAACCAAAAACTAAACACATCACATGACGCAGAGACCATCAAACAGCTTCTTCCTCTTTCGGCTGCTCCCGTTAGGGGTCGCCACAGCGGATCATTTATGAATCCGCATATTTGATTTGGCAAAGCTTTTACGCCGGATGCCCTTCCTGACGCAGCCCTCACCATTTACCCGGGCTTGGGACCGGCACTGGGAGCACACTGGCTTGTGGGCCCCTGTGGCTGGTTCGCAGAGACCATCAAACAGCAAGTGCACGAAATCCACATAAAGTGACTCAGAAACAAATGCAAAGAAAAGACAGGGGAGGCAGGAGGAATAACCAAAAAAAAAATCCAAGAACTCTGGGAACCAACTCAAATACTCATTTCACCAACATTAGATTGTAAGCAACTAAAACCCAAACAACATGAATAGTCTATACAGTAATCTGAGTTATAAAACACCTAACTAAACATTACAAAAACTCACAGACCATGATACCCCTTCTTTATATATTACTATCAAAAATAATCTAATTAGTTGGGTGGTCTATTGTAGTGTCTAGGAATAATTCAGAATGAATAATCACAGATTTCAATATAATACACCTGTTTTAAGGTGGACCCTTTAGTTAATGAAGTCACAGGCAAAGACTCGGTGATGGCCAGAAATTTCCAAAGTAAGTTAAAGATATGAGGAGAAACGCATACAATATTATTTCAGTTTCTTAACCACATGGGGGCAGTCCACCCAGTCATCGAGCAGTTAAAGCAGCATCATTCAACACAGATACTGGCAAACTGGACTGCCAGAACTGGAAAGAGATCTGCTTGCATATTAAAGTGTTGGAGCTCATACAAACCTTCCTTTGTGCAGACTCACCACAGGGTCTCAGGTACCCCTGAGTGTAGATGTCATGGTCCCCTGCCCTCCGGGTCAGGAAACCTGTTTTCTTTCTCTCACTTCTCTCTGTCACTCTAATCCATGTGCTTAGTTTCAGGTGCATGATGGTCTGGGGCAGAGCTGAGTCAGTACACCTGAGGCAGATACCTTCACTCAGGTATTTAAGCCCTGCTGACTCCTGAAGACTCCGCCAGAGCATAGCCAGAGTTTCAGTACTAAGCCAGGCCAGGAATCTGTATGCCAGTGATCTGCTTAATGCCTCTGAATAGTCTGCTTGGAACTCATCTGTCTCTGCTTTCCCTCCCAGGACCTCTGTGTATTGGGAACCTGCCTGACCCACTCTCTGCCTCATATTTACACCCTACCAGTCTAGACCGGTTCACTCTTGCCCGCCTGTTTCTACTGACCACTCCACAATAAACCTGTAGGACTTTTTTGCCTGAGCTCAGTCTGTTTTCCAGCTCCCAAACCACCAGTCCTGACAGTAGAACAGATTAGCAGCCTGCCACTTCAGTGTAGAGTGCATGGTTAGAATGTTATGAGTCCTGTTGTCAAGTCCATGTAACCGGATAGAGCTCAAAACTGATTTGCCAGGGTACACTGATATCAGAAAATAACTGTTATTATTGCTGCTATTGCTATCGTTGTTTTTAGGGGCACTAAGATGAAATTTAGGAGTGCTTGAGCAGCCCTGAAAAGGGTCTAAACTTGCCAGTTGGTGGGTCCATCCACGACTGACAGTTTTCTAATGTGTGTTTTTCTGTCCAGATAGGTTTTTACTGCATTGTCAGTATGTTTGGGATCACTGTCATGCTGAGAAATGAAGCGATGCTTTCCAGACAGTATTGCATGGTGGATCAGAATCTGATAACACTTACCTGCGTTCATAATCAAAATCGGTTTTACCAGATGCAGCCCCAAGCCATGACCGAGCCTCCACCATGTTTCCCAGGTGGCTCCAGACACAGCTGTAGATTTGCACCAGAAATTTCAGATTTGGATTCATCACCCCATAAGGCCTGTTGCCACTGATTTTCAGTCTAGTTCTTGTCTAATGGGGCATGCCTCAGCCTTTCCTCTGGTTCCCTTCCTTAAGAATGGCTTCTTGATGAGGCTTCAGCAGTGGATGGATCCAATAAAATGTCAGCTGCATTTCTCAGGTCCTGTGTCAGGTCTTTGCTGGATTTTCTTATTTCTTGAGCACAACTTCCAGATACTGTTCAGTTGCTGTAAAAAAAAAAAAATTGTTAGACCTGCCACTTCTTCTGTCCTTCACTTGTCCACTTTCCTCAAACTTTTTAAGGACACTGCACCCCATGCCAAGATTCGTCAGGTAACAGCTCTTTGGGAATCACCTTGAGGTATTATTTTCGGCACACTTTATTACTACTAAAGAAACAGGATCATATGACGTGTTTTAGCAACAGGCTGCTAGTAACAAACTGCCTAATTAAAATGGGGTTCTTTGCTAAACTTAGGTTTGATGCTTGAAAAATCAGCCAGTGTCCCAAGAAAGACCTTCGGAAAGACTGGAGAACTATTGCTCAAGACAACTTTAAACTGACAAGAAAGTCTGGCTCACTGAAAGAAAAACATAAAGAAATGTGGGGTGGCTCACAATTTTTGCACAGTACTAGATCTCACCAAAAGCTTCCTAATAGGGTTAATAAATGTGGTTCTGCCATAGTGACATTTTGACTTGGCAGGGCTGGCAGTCGTATGCTAATCAGTTACCTTTGACTGGAGCACAAAGAACACACAGGATTTGACATTTACGCATGAAAACTCAGCGTTCTGCCCTAACCGTTGCCTGGATGCAGTCTTTGCAAGCTTTCTTCATTTCCATTCTACTGATTTTTTTTTTTTCCTTCCACAAAATACTTAAAATTCCAGAAATTAACATTGTTTTGTGTAACTTCCCTGCTCAGCAGATCTGTGAGGATGCATATCTGAGCAGGGATCCCCAGCGGGAAACGCATTCGCCCAAACCTCGCCCAGATCAGTTGGTGAAACCCGGCGCAGCTTCCACAACCGAGGGAATTCCTCTCAGAAATGTTTGCTTTTTTGTTCTAGCGAGGAAATGAGGGTGAGCGAGGCGGAGGGGAAGTGTGCGCGCTATGTGTGTGAAATTGAATCACCATAGTAACCTCAATAACATTTCTCTTCCCCTTCTTCCCCGCATCACAGACACGAGAGGAAATGAGTTTCACGACGAAGATTGTGCTCCAGCCGTCATTTGTTTTTGACGCCTGCCAAGCAACAGAGACATCACCAACTTGATAAGGACTTAGTGACAGTTTTGCTACTCTGCATCATATAACAGCGCAGGAGGACCGGGCGCCGCTAAAATGCTAATGGTTCACAGCTCCTTGCTGCAAGCAATAAGGGAGCTTTGTGAAAGTGTCTTTAAGCACACTCTAACCCAGTTCCTTGCTGTTGTAGTGGAACGCACATGCCGCTCGCTCTCACTCTCTCTGCAGTTTTGCCTAAAGAGGCATTCTGGGAATCTGGAGATCCTGTCATAAAGCCAGAGGGCCAAACCTGACAGGAATGAGGCTGCAGCACCTGCTGTATGCTGCGAGGTGAAACCCAGCTGAGGATATGCGCATTTCACTGTTTCCGTTGTCCGTTATACTCTGAACTATCTGAGTTGAAGAAATAATTTGATAGTGTATTAATAAATGAAGCAGTATTGCAATTCCAGCATGAATTTTTTAGCGTTGCTAAACATGCAGGATTAGACAGGCCCATAAAAAAATCATTTTGTAAACAAAAAAGTGATGATCCGTGCAAAAACTAAGCTTAAGGGGGAAAAACAAAACAGCAAGCAGCAATGCAACAGTGAATGGAGCCGTAGCTACAAAGTATCAGATACAGTAACACATTTAAAGCTACGCTGATGCTTGTTTTTTTTTTTTAATCTCCGCTTGTTTCCCTATTTTAGCCTGTTTTTAGCTCATTGTTTTGGTTTTCCAGCCCACATGCAGAAGCATTATTCAGCTAAGAGGCAACACATAAAAGGTAGGTGGAGACCAATAACCGAGCAAAAAGTGCTGACATCAGCAGATAAATTCTACGACTGTGGGGTGTTGACTGATAAACTCAGCAAATTTTGATTTTGAAAACGCAGAGTTATGTGAGACCATTTAATGAGGCTAAAAAGCAAACTTTAAGGCATGGGCCGGCTGTCTGGGGCACAAGCACAAGAAGATCAAATTTCTTGATCCTTTGGCCTCCAAAGGATCAAATTTTATCCTTTGGAGGGCATATATACCAAATCCGACAGTTGATCCAGAAGTTGGTACATTTAGGATACATCCTCTGAGACCCATGAATCACTTTACAGAAATTTTGTGTTGAGTTCTAAGTGTGGTGAACTTATTGTCATGCTCTAGAAACCAGTTGTAGATGATCTGAGGTTTGTGACGTGGTGCTTTTTCCTGCTGGATGATGGGTACACTGTGGTCATAAAGGGATGGACACGGTCAGCAATAGTGGTCAGGGAGGCTGTGGTGTTTAAATGCCCAAAGTGTGCCAAAAAAGTATCCCCCGCACCATTACAGTACTACAGGCAGCATGAAACATTGATGCAAGGCTAAGTGGATCCATACTTTGCCATTGCTTGCTCCAAATTCTGACCCTACCATCCAAATATCACAACAGATGTAGAAACTCATCAGATCAGGCAACGTTCTTCCAGTCTTCTGTTGCTCAGTTTTGGTAGGCCCCAGCTCGCAGCTTTCCTGTTCTAAGCTGACAGGAGCGGTTCGATGCGTTGTGCAATCAGAGACGCTCTTCTGCATACCTTGATCGTAAAAGGTGGCTAGTTGAGCTACTCTTGCCTTCCTGTCAGCTCGAAGCAGTCTGACCATTCTCCTCTGACCTCTGGCATCAACAAGGCTTTTTTTTTTTTTTTCCTGGAGAACTCTGTTCTCTGGATATTTCCTCTTTTTCGGACAGTTCTCTGTAAACTCTGGAGATAACTGTGTGGGAAGATCCCAGAAGGTCAGCAGTTTCTGAATTACTCAGACCAACCCGTTTGGCACCAACAACCATGACACGTTCAAAGGCTCCTGAATCACCTTTCTTCCCCATTCTCTCTGAACTTCAGCAGGCCATCTTGACCATGTCTGCATGTCTTAATGCATTTGCTGCCATATGGCTGACTGATTAGATACCACTGTGGCTGTTTTCTCATTAATTAGTGAACACCCAAAGAATAAGGTAAATACTGGATTCACATTAGTCAGGTGGCAAGAACCACCGACAAGAAACTTAACTAGGCTAACAGTTCCTTAAACCAACTTTGCAAGATAACACAAAAGCACATTCCAAAGATCCAGCATATTGAATAGAGAGTACAGCAAGAGTATATGCAGTAAAACTAACATGCTATCACCTCTAGCAGCCTGACAGCACATCCTCGGCTTGCAGTTGTTTCAGTAAAACATGCTGGAGACAACAGGCGGTAAATGACAAGCTTGTCTGAGACACCTTCAGGATTTCTCATAATGGTCAGCTCCCCATGTCCCCAGCCTTCATTTTGTCAATGTGCCACTGGACAGTTAAGTAAAGATACCTGACACCATATGTTTCCCTGTGCAGTAATGACCGCCCCTAGCACTGCTTTTATGTCAGCTGGCCTCTGGAGGCTCAGTGATCAGGGACATGTCTGGCCCTCAATTAGAGCGGCTGGAAAGAGCCTCTCTTTGTTTACAGTCAGCTCCTTTTACAGCATTAACACCTCTGCGGTGCTGTGTGCATTTACTTTGTGGTGCATTAGAAAGAAAATGCACGCAGGCTGCAGTTTGAAATTTACAACGGAATCCATGAGGGCAGAAGAAGGGGGTAAGATGAATGAGCAGGAGGAGGAGATGAGCTGCGGAGTGAGGACAGCGAGAGAAAACAGGGAGAGACAGAGATGAAGACAGAGAAGAGGAGAGGGAGACCAAAGGCATGTGGAGTTCACGATCACTTTGCTTGGCTGCACTGTGATTAAAGCGAAGAGTCCCCGGAGAGAGAGGCGGCTCTAGGCCTGCCCAGTCAGTTCTCTCGCTCCCTTGATCTCCTGCGTGTCGCCCACAGAAACATACCGCCGAACCTTCAGGAAGGGCTCCTTTTATTGCGCTGGGTCCCCCAACGGCTCCAAAGAATCTGCAAAGCAAGCACAGATTGTCGTGGCACCAGCTCCTCTCAATTTAGAGGAAGGAGGTCTGCCTCGGATGAGCCGCTGCCTGGATCCTGAAGAAGTTTTTTGATGTTTTAATGAAGATATTTCGTGCATTTCTAAACGCGTCTTGTTACACTCGAACTTGTCAACCTCCAAGATTAGGTAAAAAGAGAATTTTTGGCAAGTGATTTTCCCCGAAACTTTCTGCTAAAAGAAGGGGGAAAAAAAAGGCAGGAATGAGAAAATAAGCCTACTAAACCTTCATTAATCCCCTCAGGGGGGCTCTCCCCTCATTTGATTCAAGTGCTTATTCTTTCAGAAAAATTGATAAGCAGAACCTTGGAGACTGGGAGCCAGAAAAGAGGAGATGCGAAAGGAAAATGTCACTTTCAATCTTAATTAAATTGACCAGTCAGTGGCGGTGGGCTGATCAGAGCGCCGTGCGCCAGGTCCCTCCCTTGACCTTTTTTCTTGTGGTCAAGTGACCTTCACTCCCTGTCTGTGCAGTGTCTGACAAGGAAGGAAAACGCCTGAGGGGGGTGAGGGAAGAAAGGCCGTGACATTACACACATTCTTACGGGTGCCGCAGCCTGGATAATTAAACCGATACTCACTTAGCATGCATTGCAGGCTAGCCTATCGTTTATCAGCTGCATGACCTCTAGCAAAGGATCTCTTCCTCTGATGTGTATAATTATTCTGTTTTCCTCCCTCCTTTCTCATCATCTCCTCATCTCCACCATTGGAAAAACCTCCACTTGTGTGTGTGTGTGTGTGTGTATTGTCTGAAACAAGTCAGAGTTGTAAACATCACAGCTGGCTGGGAGGAAGAATTTCGGAAGTGATTCACTTATGTTTTTGTGCAAGATTTAAATTAATTCCAGTTGGCCCACGGCTATTTTGTATTATTTCTTTTTACGTCTTTCCCTATAAAAATGCTCTTATCCCTCTAAGTTCTCATGCCTGTGGTTGATTGAAACTCCGAGGGGGTGGGGTGCACTGGTGTCACTCTAAATTTGTTGGCTGAGGGGGTGAAATCATAAGTGTTTTGCTTGTCCCACACATGGAGTTGCTGCTGGTTGTACAGAAATGTGAATGAGAACGTTTAAGGCTTGAATGCGGCTTTTTGTTCATGTAAAGTTATTGTCTGTCTTTTAGTGTTGATTTCCTGTGGCCTGCTGTGCAAAGTGAGGTCTGAATTTGCTTTGCTTTCGATTATTTAGGATCTGCGGTTACTGAGGTCACAACCTGTCGAGCGTTTTTGATGCGGTTTGCCGTCTCTCACCCCAGTGGGTCAAAGCAGAGGGGTGCCCTACCTGAGCTTGGTTCTGCTACAAGTTTCTTCCTGTGGCCACCCAAGATCCGGCCCTGGACCCACGCGTGTGGAGGTGGACCAGAGGCCATAAGGACCCCCTGAGCATTGCCGAGGCGCCCTTGAGCAAGGCACCAAACCCCCACATTGCTCCCTGGCGCCTGAAATGGCAGCCTTCCATGCCGACCTCCTTCACTGCATGTGTAGAAGCGTCGGCAATTGTAATTTCCTCCTGGGGATTAATAAAGTATAGTTAAAAAAAAAAAAAGGGGGTGTTTTTCCTCCCACACCCACTAAGGGGTAACTTTCAAGTTATTTTTTAATTGCAAGGTCTTGACATTACCTGCCAACACTCCTGTTTTTTCAGCATTTTAAGACCATCTCCTGGCAGCCTCGTATTTATCTTGGGAAACTCCTGGAATTGGCAAACCTTCAAATGTCTATCCATGCATCCATCAGTTTTCTTCCACTTATCCAAGCCAGGTTGTGGGGGCACAGGGTCTATTGTAGGGCAAACACGGAGAGACAGGCAACCTTTTATGCTTATATCTACACCTATAGTCAATTTAGGATTGCCCCCTTTGCATCTTTGGACCGTGGGAGGGAGGCGGGGTACCTGGAGAGAACCGACACAGGCACAGGGAGAACATGCAAACTCAACACAGAAGGATTCCAGCTGGCCAGTGGATTCGATCCCAGGTCCCTCTTGCTGTGAGGTGACAGTACTAGCGACAACAGCGCTGTGCTACACGCCCCTCGAATTTTATTGTTTAACTGTTTCAGCTGTCCTTAATCTGAAGATACCATAGAGCTAGACCTTAAAAATGCACGAGATTAAATAACGGCTAGTCAAGCCTTGACACCTTCTGGTGTGTTTAATAGGAAGTTTTTCACTTCGGCATAGTTGGAAAGATCTTAATTGATTCGAGCAACCGGAACCAGTAACTCTCAATTTAAAAGCTGTAAAGCACAAACGACCCAGCCACTCTCCGACCACAGACAACGAGTGATGTTGAAACTGCCATGACACTGCCTCCGCCATGTTTGACAGATGATGTGGTATGCATCTAGTCGTGAGCTGTTCCTTTCCCGCTCAGTACTTTTCTCTTCCCACCATTCTGGTACAACTTCATCTTGGTTTTATCAGTCCAACAATTTTTTTTTCCAGACCTGTGCGGGCTCTTTCAGATGTTTTCTGGCAGAAGCTAATCTGGCCTTCCTGATCTTGAATGTAACCAGTGGTTTGCACCCTGCCATGAAGCTTCTGCATTTACATTCATGAAGGTATCTTTTGATTGTAGACTTTCACAATGATACACCTACCTCTGTGAGAGTGTTCTGGACTTGGATAGATGTTGTGAAAGGTTTAACCAAGGATTCTGCGATCATCCGCTTTAGTTGTCTTCTGTGATCTTTCAGGCCTTTTGGTGTTGCTGAGTTGGCCAGGCCGTTCCTTCTTTGTTGTTTAGGCCACTCCTATAGTTTTTGCTTTCTCTCTTATGGGTTTGTTTTGGTTTTTCAGCCTGTCAGTGAACAGCTACCAAATGCAAGTTCAACACTTGGAATCCACTGCAGACCATTCATCATTAGTTTGTCACAAGGGAGCAGGAATCACTTGGTCATGAAACTGTTTGTCAGTTAATTGTCCCATTACTTTTGAGTCTCTGAAAATGGGGGACTTTGTATGGAAATGGCCGTCACTCCTAAACAGTCAATGCGATTCTTTTTGTCAGACCCCTGGAATCGAAGCTAAAAGTTTGCACTTCAATTACATTTCGACTGTTTTATTTAAAATCATTGTGGTGGAGTACAGAGGCAACTTACAGTCCTAACTGGCCGGACTCATTGTGTTTTGCTTTATCATCCTTGAAATGCACCTAGGATCTATGACACAATTATGTGTGATAAAAGTCAAGGATCCAGAAACTCTTTGCGACGCCACAGCAAAGACATTGTAACACTGAACATTTTCAGTTAATTTATCTCCCACATTTTCTGCCAAAACACCAGTGCGGGATGCATGACTTGGAAAAATGTGCTACTCTGTGCCTTCGCTGACATTAAGATGTTTCTCATTCTTGGCTGGAACACACAGTACGTGCAGTGGTGAGTGCAGCGAAGCAGCCAACCAGCGCGAAAGTGAGAACTATATGTAATATAGTATGTGCCATAAACCTGCAGCTCATATTTCTGGGTCACTTATCTGCAGGGAGCTGCTTGCACTGTTCTAACCTGTCAGCTTATTATGTAACACATTGGCCCGGTTTACCCCTATACACGCTCAAGGTCTGTAATTTTCCACTCGGCCTATGCATCTCTTGGGTTACCTGGAACTGTGGGTGCAACTGACAGGTTTTGAAGCAGGAATTTCTCAGCTAAAGTGCTCGGGGTGCAGATGAAACAGCATGGAGAAGAGGCGCGCTAACATTGTTAGAGCCTGACTCTGTCCGGTTTCAGCTTGTTCACTTTCCATTTTCAGCTTTCACTGTATTTTTTTTTTTTTTTTTGTACGGTCTTTACAGAACACTGTTTGTAGATAGAGGCTGGTTGACATGGAGGACACAAAGATGAGCCTAGGCAGGAGAAAGAGAGAAAGAGAGAGAGAAACAAAAAAAAAAAAAAAGCAGGACGCAC
>VUQH01001143.1:0-10183 GCA_015106775.1 Etroplus canarensis
ATAGGTTTATTTTAGTTTTTCCGCCTAATAATGACCTCTTTCACTTGTATCAACATCTCTTTGGACCTCATACTGAGAGTTTCAGTGAACAGCTACCAAATGCAAAGTTTAACACTTGTAATCACCTCCAGATCTTTTATCTGCTTATTTTATCATGGAATAATGAGGGACAGGCCTTACCCGGCCATGAAATTGCCTGTAGATAAATTATCTACAGTATTAAATGGCTGTAATTCCTAAATAGTTAATACGATAATTTTGTAAACCCCTTGAACTGCGTGCCTTTCAGCTGCTTCCTTGAATTCTCCACCAAAAGGGTCGCCCCAGTGGATTAATCTGCACTGATATTTTGGCAGAGGTCTTATGTCGGATGCCCTTCCTAACACAATCCTCCATGGTGAGAGGGGCTTGTGTCCCCACCTGGAATTGAACCAGGGACTTTTTCACTAGTAAGGCGAATGTGCAACCCACTACGCTACCCCTTGAGCTAAAGCTAAAAATCTAAACTTCAGTCACATTTCAACCGTTTGATTTAAAGTCAGTTATGGTGGTGTACAGACAAAAAAAACAAATACAGAAAAGTGTAATTGTCCCAAAATTAATGGATCTAATTGTACATTCATCATGAATGCTAAATATTATATAATATTATATTATAGCTAGCATGTCTGGACACAGAACAAAATATAAAGTGTTTATGTAACAAGCTCTATTTCAAGTGCAAGATTGAAAAAAATTGCACAATGTTGTCTGAAACTGTGAATCATAATGTAAAAAAACAACCAAATTACCAAAGACCTGTAGAGAAAGATACACAACACCCACAATCCAGATGTGCCAGCTCGTGTTGCTTACTGTAAAGAATGCTACATGTAGTACAACAAAAGACATATTGAAAAAGGAGACAAAAGGAAGTTCAGGAGGTTGAAGTTATGTGGAGCAGCTTGCCTGATCAGTTTATGGAACCTTCAGTTCTTTTTAAAAAAAGAGACTGCCGACAAACACAAACCTGTTTAGAAAAATATTCAGCTGACATGTAAAAAAAAAAAAAGAAAATTACTGGGGACTGACCATTTCAAAATCCAAAGTCGATAACAGTCATCCCATCAGCTAGCCGAGAAGAGGAGCGGGCTACACAGGTCTTACTTCTGTCTAACTCCACACTTATGGATTTATTTATTTATTTTTCTCTTTTTCAGACTTGTAGTCTTCAGTCTTAACTGATAACAGTGCTCCCAGTGGAGCTACTGAGGGCTTTCTAAAGTTTTTTCCCACATAATGCAGTGGTCCTTTCAAAGACCTGCAACCAGACTTTGATGTGGAAAATCAGTGGTTATCTTTTCTAAGCTTAAGGCACATTTGTCTGTTGTACAGAAATAGAAGAGCTAAATAAAAACTACAAAACCGTGTGTCACCAGGGCTGTAAAGACCAAAGGTCATCGCGACAAGCTTGTGTGATATAGATGGTGTTTTATCTCTGCTCCAGTTCACAATTACAAATGTTTAGAAGGTGAAGACAGTTTAATGAGTGCGGTTATCGCTGCTATACAGGGTGTAGCTGCATGCATGGACAGCATCTATAATATCCTAGGCTTTTAGGGAAGTGGCATGAGCAGCAGCAGTGACATGACATTAAAACAAAAAACAGTCTTGGAGATCAGTGCCATGGAAATGACAGTTTGAGACATCTAAAAGTGGGGCAACACAGTCCGTTTGTTTGACAGGAGGAAAAACGACACCATAATGTGATTCCATGCAGCAGCTATTCTATCACAGCATTGGCCTCATGCCTCTTTGCTTCGCTTGTATCCTCCAGCAATTTTCACTTCTCATCACCGCAGATGAATCTTTTCTGGGCCTTCAACCCAATCGTCCTAGTGCAGATTGTTCCTCAGCAGACATATCACGGGAGATCAACAGCTGGCTGCAGTTCATTTTTTGTCGCCTCACTTTTTCAGCCACATCAATATTGGACAAGTCTGTTCAAGTTCAGAGGCGATTTCAGACTGTAGCACTTAAACAGATGGCAGTCCTCTCTGCCTTTTTCCCGAAGAAACAAAAGACAAACAAAACAGATAAACCAAAATCTAATATCTTTTTGCTGCATTTGTCTTTCTGCAATCACTTGTTTTTTAGTACATAAGTTGGTTCTTCAAGCGATAATAAGAAGAGGGATCAAATTTAGAGTAGTAAAAATGTATGTCTTTATATGTGCTTGCCTGTTTCAGTGTGTTATGCTTTAAAGATTTAATATCAGCATATAAACTAAAGGGGATATTCTTATAATGACATAGCAGATAAACTATCATGTGTGGCATACAGAGACCCATATGCAATGGCACACACTCTTTCATAGCATTAAGTTAGACATACAGCCTATTCTGTAGAGTTATCACCATGGAAACTGGACAGAAGTGAAAAGCCTATACTACGGTGAATGAAGCAATGGCATGACAACATCATAGGTCCCACTCCATGACATATGCAAAATGGTTTAGCACAAGGCATAAACTTCATCTGTCTGTCTCTGAAATGCAAATCATGTGCATTTTCCCCCCACTTTAGCATAGTTTGTTTTGCTTTAACCTCAGCAGCACCACTGAATTAATGCAGTTCAACCTGAGCTCTTAGACGGGGTCAGTAAGATATTATTTTTAAAAAAGAAAAGGTGTCTGTGGCAATAAAAATTCATGAAAGGTTCTTCAGGATCACTTTTCGTTTTGTATTTCAAAAGCTAATGGTTCTCATGTTGTTCAGACTCTGAGCTATCAGATGGTTGAATACCTCAGAAAACCAGCTTTGTCAGTATATGTTTAAATGGCTGGAACAACATTTTCTTGTTAACCACTGACTAACAAAAAATCCATGTCTAATCAATCCACCTGGGTATTTCGTGCTACTTTACTGGCTGCCCAAAATCCAAGAGCCCCTTCTACACTGGAGAGTATTTCCTAAAGCTACTAAAATGAATACTATTAGATTAAAAGTGGATGAAATATGAAACTATATGGGGTGGAAAATGTGTCTTTATAATGAGGAACTCTTCTGCAGTGTGGAGGCTCACTGTTTTGGTTACAGCCTTCAACTTTACTTTGTCACCTTTTGTCACTTCTACTCACTCTGATGCTGTGTAGCCTATGTCCATGTGTGTAGCAAGCATTTTGTCAGACATCCAAATGACAGTTTGGGGCTCTAAATTGAGCTAAAGCATTTTGACAGTGTGCCAACTGTAATTTAGTGGAATTTCTGGGGTTTGCCTGGGCCTTTTAGTTCAAGTGAAGGGAATTCTTAATGCTTCAGCTGACCAAAACAGTTTGAACAATTTTATACTCCCAGATTTGTGGGAAGAGTTTGGCAAACGTTCTTTTCTGTTCCAGAATGACTGTGCCCCAGTGCACAAAGCAAGGTCCAAAGCAAGGTTTGGTGTGGAACACCTTGACTGGCCCGCTCCAAACCCTGACCTCAACCCCATTAAACACCTTTGGAATGAACTAAAATAGAGCTTGCAAGCCAGGACCTCTCATCCAACATCATAGTCTGACCTTATAAATGCTCTTCTGGATAAGTGGGGAAAAATTCCAACAGACACACTCCAAAATCTTGTAAAAAGCCTTCCCAGATGAGTGGAAGATGTTATAGCTTTAAAGGGGAAGCAACTCCATGTTAATGCCTATGGATTTGGAATGGGATGTCATAAAAGCTCCTGTAGGTGTAATTTGTTGGTGACCCAGTACTTTTGTCTATATCGTATATATTTGGCTGTCTGTTTGTCCATCCACTAGATTTCTTAGCATTTTTTTGCTTGTGTTCACTGCCCCAAGTGGCCATAAAAAGTCATTTAATTATGTTTGGCAGCATGTTTGTTGATTGACAGGTCTCCATGCCTCCTACTCAGCCATGGTGGTTGAGTAGGAGTAGGAGCTGTCTTCCTCCCATATCCCACAACAGTTTTCTCAATTTTGGTAATCCTAAAGCCAGGCTGAAAAAGGATCCATCAATCATAAATCGATCATTTCGGGCAAATGTAAAATGTGCCAGTAGTTATTTGGTAAGAAAATCAGATTCTTGAAATAAAAAAAATTTGAGCACAGTGCTCATTTTCTAAATATAGTCCAGCAGAAAAATGTAACCGGAATGGTTTGCTTGAGACTAATTACCTGCCTTATGGTATTTGTCAATGTTTTTCATAATTAGCCGATAGCTTGTTAGTTTGCCTGCTTCATGTTGTTTTGTCTCACTGACAATTCCAGCAGAGACTGGAAACTACAGTGAAAGAAAACAGAGTATCACTGTGGGAAAAAGCCACTGGGAGGATTATAGCACTGGTGTTTTTTTTTTTTTTAGTTAGACTGATGTAGGCTCCAAAACAAAGATGAGTTTTGGTTTACACCAATCCTCATTTATAATCCTTAACCCCAACCCCTATCCTCTTCCTGTGCATTTAACTCTAATCCCCAAATTAACCTCAAGCCGGACCCTCTCAAACCTTCTCTTATTCTTTTCACAGAAGTTATGGCTGAACTCTGTGGTCTTGTTACTAAAGGCAGTCACTTAATTGGACTATGTGTGTAAGATGTGAGCAAATTACCATATCTTTTATGTCCTGCAGTACTTGCATATCAGCAGATTCCCACAGAGTTAACATGTTTCCAATAAGGTAAGGACAAACCTTAACTATAGACACTATATCTGTGCCATCTTCCAGTCAAACAAAATTTTGCCCAGCTTCTCTAGAGCAGCCATCTGCAAAATCAGTGAGCATTCAATCTGAACCAAGGTGATTGTATTATTACCATATCCATTAAAAACATGCCTATCTTTCTAGTCTTTTATGTCTTTTTTTTTTTAAACTTACTAAATTATCTATGCTTTGCAACATTAGCTGTGCACTGGCCTCTGGCCAAGGCGAGGCTGATAAACCAGACATCCATCGGACAATAAAATAGCTTCAGTAAGGGTGCACTTAATTCCTTTTCTTTTTGAATTACTGATTATATATATCTCTTGACAAACTTATTTTCTTTTTTTAAGTCCAGGGAATACTTTATGTTATAGATAATTTTCTAATTTTAGTTATCGGTCTTTCTTGTTTTGTTATTTATTATTGAAGATGGAATTCCTACCTATCCTGCCAGTGAGCTGAGCCAAGAACAAGAATAAGGAAGTAGTTATTTTTTTGGTGGGGCATAATTAGGTGAAGCAGGCCATGAATGCAAGACTGGCATCGCTTTTTAAGTAGATACGGTGAAAGAGTCTGCAAACAGCTTGTTATGTGGTAATATTATCATTAATTTAGAGTTGTTTCTGTCAGAATTTCAATCTTTACTCTCTTTTTGCTTTGGTGTCCAGCCCACTTTCTTCATTGCATGCATTGATGGAACAATTGTATTTCAAATGATTTAAGGGACCTGTTTCACTTGGTCTGGACTGACCTTAGTTACCTCCACCAAGAAAGTTTGGGTTTTTTTTAGATTGTTCATCTGTTTGTAAGCAGGATTATGCAGAAAGTTACAGATGGAATTTTAGCAGTGGTGGGACTTGGCCCGACTTAGAAGTGATTAACTTTTGGAGGAAATCTTAATTCAGGATTTTTTTTTTGTTTGGTTTTGTTTTGTTTTTTGTTTGTTTGTTTAACAAAAAAAATCCTAAAATTGTGAGATAAGGCTTTTCAGCCATGGTGGAGGTATGCAGTCTTTTTCTGTTTATACAGTAGATTGATGCTGGAAAGGACTTGTGGTGATTAAAGACTGATTGAGTCGGAAAAAATATGTGTAAATAGTACTAAAACTGTTAATAGTTATTGATATAAATGCTAGAAGCTTTATGTTTATTTTAACTACTGAGGGTGTCTGTTGTATTGCTTCGGTTGTTGCTGAATTCAGTCCAGCATCTGACTTGATCTTTGTAATTTTTCAAATGAATTAATGCAAGTACTGACTTGTGGCAATTATAAATGCCGAAAGCAGCAGTTGAAATTTCACACTGCAAATGATATCCATTACAGTGTATGGCATACTAACAGGGGGGTTTACTTTAGGCCTTTGTTCAAATGTTGAGGAAAACCCTATGCTGTGAACCTTTTTTCCCTCTCACAGCAGTATTCAGGCTTCAGCACAGTACACGTTTCAGAATAAAAGCAGATTTTAGTCTTACTGCTTCTGTGTGATTTTTGGTACATAAATTAACTAAAAATCTTCAGGAATATTTCAGTACACTATATGATGCCACCAAAGAGCTGTGACCTTAGAACAGAAATGAAAAGTTTTATTATTATTATTTAAAAACTGAGGTTTTTAATGGTTGTTTTGACAAGCTGCATCAGCTGTGCGTGAGAGTGTGTGTATGTGTGCAAATGTGCACTTACTGTAGGAAAGTGTGTGGGAGTGTAAAGAGAGAGAAAAACAGTCAACGGGGGAGAACGAACCAAACAGTGTTGCACACATGTCTGCTTAGTGCATGCCTCTCGATGAATATGGATTAATCTATGAATCTATGATTCTTGGCTTCCATATTCAGGTTACTTATATCTACATATATTATATCAGAAAAGACTACGTAGTGACTCATAAATTGTCCCTCCAGTAAATAACAGTAAATCTCAGCTGGCATTGCCAACATTGATGAGCAGAAAATGGGATGAGCAGCATTAGGAGGAGATAAATCCCCACATCTGAAGGATTATGGTTATTTTGACAAATGCAAAACGCTTTTCAAATAGAAATGTAATTACATGGTCAATATTAAAGTCAGCAGAAGATGATCTTTCTGAAATTCTAGCACACACTGTATCAAATTGTAAAACTATTAGTTGCCTTCCAGATGGAGGTCAACTTTTGGTACTAAAAGGTTATATGGAGAATGTTAGCCATTTGCTATCTTGTTTAATATATGTTGTATGATTTATGAAATATTATGTTGTTCAAGGACAAATTGATCCTCCTTCTTGTTTGCACATTGACCTTCGTAATGTATTTTCTCTGCAGTACTGTATGCCCCGCCTAATTAAGTTTACTGACTACTTGTTATCAGCTTCATGTCCACATTACCCATCCTGAAATTATTTTTCAATTCATCCATGGTAAGCAACAGTCAGGGAGGGGGGGGGTCTTATGGCCATTAGGATGCCATTCAGCAGCCTTGGGTGTGTAGCCTAATAGACAGCAATGATAATAGAGGCTTGTCTGTGCTCTCACACCGCAACGTTGACCACTGAGTGAATTATCCAGCTGACAGAGAGCAGCAGCACAGCTCGGGCGGCGGATGTTGTTAATATGCCAATGAGAGCTCATGCCTCCCGTGCCAGTCTGAGGCATGCTGGCATGGTGCAGCTGCCTATCACGCAAATGCGAATTATTTAGCTGCAGCTTGACCTACATTCAGAGCAGTGCAAAGGGGGGACCACCTATGTGAATGTTTTCATTAGCATTACAAAGCTAATCTCTTGGGAATTAGAATTAATTGCTGTATACTGTTTAGATCATTGGCCTCTTGAGCATCTGCAGTAAAGTGTTTTAGAGTGGGTCAGCAGAGTGCTCTATTGAAGAACAGTGAGATTTGTAATGCAACACAAAATTCAAGAGATATTTTTGAGTTATTTAAAGGTTTATGATACTGGGGCACTACTGAAAGTTTCTTTTATCCAGCAGTATAGTTTGATATCTTGGGAAATAGATGCTGCATTTTTGCCAAAACTTTGATGGAAAAATTGATATGTTGCGATGAACCTCCAGCCTACAGCCATCCAGCTTAGATGGAGACTTAGATACGGGGAGACAGATAAGTCTTTAAAGCCAGCTAATCAACATGTTATCTTGTTTTGTGCATACAAAAACCAAAGTGTGGAGTGAGCTACTTTGGATGTTACACCCTTTTTCAAGTCTCTGTGCTAAGCTCAATATGATGCTACCTAGCAAGGAAATGAGAATACTCATCTTTTACCTGACACAAAGTGGGAAAGCAAAAAAGTGTTTCTTTCCAGCAACTAGTTTGTCTAATAAGTGTTTGGACAGGAGAGAAATAGCACAGAAAATATTCAGTTTATGTAATTTTTCCTCTGTACGGCACCACAGAGGATTTGAAATCAAACAACCAAAATGTGATTGAAGTGCAGACTTTCAGCTGTAATTCAAGGGGGTTTGTTAAAATAATTACATGAACTGTTTAGGAATTACAGACAGGTGTCCCTGTAGTGTATTGGTTTGCACATTTGCCTTACAAGCGAAAGGTCCCTGGTTCGATTCCAGGTGGGGACACAAGCCCCTCTCACCATGGAGGGATGCGTCAGGAAAGACATCTGGCCTAAAACCTCTGCCAAATTACCAATGCAGATTAATCCGTTGTGGCAACCCCTTGGGGAGTACAGAAGGGAACAGCTGATGGTACATTGCATTGTTTAGGATTTACGGACATTTTTATACATAGTCCCCCATTTCAGAGGTTCAAAAAGCTGGATAAATTAATATCATTTTAAATATAGGATAAGGGTTGTTTATAAGACTTGGATGAAAATCCAGCGCTGTCAGTGAATGCCTCAAGTTTTGAACCCATGAATATCACCAGATGCTGTTTTCTCCATTGAGATGCTCTGGCAGGCCTTTACTGTTGCTGCCTTCAGTTGTTGCTTGTTTGTGGAGCTCTGCCTTCTCTTTGTATTCAGTAACTTAAAAGCTGCTCTCCTGGGTTGACGTCAGGTGACTGACTTGGTCATTGAAGAATATCCAATTTCTTTGCAGTGAGAAACTATTGGGCTGCTTTTGCAGTATGCTTAGGGTCATTATCCATTTGCTCTTAAGTGCCGTCCAATCAATTTTGCAGCATTTAGCTGAATCTGAGCAGAGTACAGCCTTGTACACTACAGAGTTCATCCTACCTCCTTGAGAGCATTTTTGACTTGGCTAAATGTTTTGGTGTTGGCCTTTTGGTGTTGCTGAGCTGGCCAGTGCATTCCTTCTTTTTAAGAATGTGTTGTGATTTAAGATGGACCCAGACACAGACCACAATTCAGGTAGTGTTTAACCAGGTTCATTTTGGGATAGGTTTTCTTGTAGCGGAAGTGTAACATTTACTGGGAGCTGAGAGTGGGCAGGCAGGCAAGGCTCAGTCCCTAGTGTTAGTTCCAGAGGGATTCGGCAGGCAGGCGATCACAGGTATTAGAGGGTCTTGGTCCCGTTCTTCTGAGGATGGCTTAAAGCGAGGCTTGGTGCACATGACGGAAAGTTCTAGCAAAAGATGAGAGGACAATATTAGCTCACAAAGCAGGAAAGGCATGAAAAAATCCTAAGAACCTGACATTACCACTAAAATAATAGTAAAATAATTAATAATCTGGCAAGGGTTTTGGAGATGAACCGGGTCTTAAATGCAGCAGAAATCAGTGAGGATAGGATGCAGGTGTGTGCCACCCACAGGTGGGGATGATGAACCACTAGGAAGGGCCATTCCCAGGAGGAACCAGCATGCCACAGGGGAGGGGAGGAGAGGGGCAGCAGCCCAGACCATGACAGTATGTTCCAGATTGTTTTGGCCACTCCTAAAGTTCTTCTAAAAAGTTCTATCTTTCTGTTTATTTTGGTTTTTCAGCATAATAATGGCCTCCTTTACTTGCACTGACATCTCTTTGGACCTCATACTGAGTTTCAGTAAACAGCTACCTAATGCAAGTTCAACACTTGGAATCAACTCCAGATCTTTTTTCTACTTAATTTGTCATATAACAAGTGAACCGGCCTCACCTGGCCACTAAACTGCTTGTTTATTAAATATCTCATTTATTGATATTTGTTGACAGATGAGGTCAGGCAGGAGTCTCCGTGGACTATGATGTTTGCAGATGACATTGTGATCTGTAGTGAGAGTAGGGAGGAGGTGGAAGAGAGCCTGGAGAGGTGGAGGTATGCACTGGAGAGAAGAGGAATGAAAGACAGCAGAAGCAAGACAGAGTACATATGCATGAATCAGAGGGAGGCAGGTGGAACGGTGGATGAGTTTAAATACTTGGGATCAACCATCCAAAGCAACGGACAGAGCACAAGAGAGGTGAAGAAGAGAGTGCAGGCAGGATGGAGTGGGCGGAGACTAGTGTCAGGGGTGCTTTGTGACAGAAGGATAGCAGCAAGAGTGAAAGGGAAGGTTTACAAGACGGTAGTGAGACCTGCTATGATGTATGGTTTGGAGACAGTGGAGG
>VUQH01001144.1:0-11321 GCA_015106775.1 Etroplus canarensis
TAGAACTCTATAGGAAGTCCATCTGGTCCTGGTGTTTTGCCACTATTCATATCTCCTATAGCTTCAGTCAGTTCCTCTGTTGTTAAAGGGCTATCTAATATTGTTCCGGATGCCCTTCCTGACATAAGCCTCCATGATGAGAGGGGCTTGTGTCTTCACCTGGAAATAATAAGAATATTTAAATATGAATACGTAGTGGGATGCATTTACAACCCGAATTCCAGAAAAGTTGGGACATTTTATAAATTGGAACAAAATGGAAACTAAAAGACTTTTAAATCACATGAGCCAATATTTTATTTACAACAGAACATAAATAACATAACAAATGTTTAAACTGAGAAATATTACAATTTTATGCACAAAATGAGCTCATTTCAAATTTGATGCTTGCTACAGGTCTCAAAATAGTTGGGACAGGGGCATGTTTACCATGGTGTAGCATCTCCTCTGCTTTTCAAAACAGTTTGAAGACGTCTTCTTCAAGACGGCAGTTCCTTCCAAAACATGCAAGCTGCCCATACCGTATGTGCTTATGCACCCCCATACCATCAGAAAAAAATTTGCCTCTGAGTTGATTAGCAAAGCAAAAAATGGTGCTGATACTACACGTTATGAAGTGTAGGAACCCCAGAGGAAGTCCTTCTCTGTGACAGCACTGAGGATGAGTCTCATTGGTGTTCGGTCTGCTAATTAATACGCTTGAATTCAAAATAAGCCCGACTTTCCAAACAAAACCCAGTGTGTTGGCATGGCAACACAACTTCATGGCAACGTCACCATTGGGTTAGGAGGGTTAGGAGATCTCCTCTCCCTGCAAAGTTGGTAGGAGTGAAGGAAACGTTTGAAGATGGAAGTGAAATGTAAAGACTTGACAATTCTGCATGATACCAAGAAACATAAATCCAGTCACCCAGTGTTACAGTCAAACTGCACAACAGGCTTCCTGATGTTTACATCAGGTCATCAGTTTTTCTGATTAATGAGCACAATTAAAGTATTGATGCTTCAGTTGTGCTCATTAACCAAGCACAAAAAAACTTAAGGAGGTAAGCACATCATTAAAGAGTGTTTTTCTGATGATAGCTGTTCTACGGTTTCATCATTTTCTTCTTCTAATGATGATGTTAACGATGTTACAACAGTTTAATTATGATATTAACAATGTTACAAATGTTAAATGATGATATTAACAATGTTATAATAGTTTAATGATGATATTAAAGACGTTACAACAGTTTAATTATGATATTAAGGGGCAGCTCAGGTTGAGAAGCTTGGAGACAAAGTCAGAGAGGCAAGGCTGAGATGGTTTGGACATGTTCAGAGGATATTGGACATATTGGACAAAGGATGTTGAAGATGGAGCTGCCAGGCAGGAGGAGAAGAGGAAGAGCACAGAGAAGGTTGATGGATGTAGTGAAGGAGGACATGCAGAGGGTTGGTGTGAGGGAAGAGGATCCAAGGGATAGGGTGAGATGGAGGCAGATGATCCGCTGTGGAGACCCCTAATGGGAGCAGCTGAGAGAAGAGGAAATAAAGTGGATCTGGTGGAAACATCCCCAAGTTTAAAGAGTAACATCTCCAACCATAAGAGGAACAAGCAACCTTGGTCTGTATGAAAGGAGGAACAGAAGTCATGATCAGTGTCACTCACCCACATGAAAGAAAAATAGCAACAATGTAAATCATCACTTAGAAAGTTAATAACCTTATACAAATTAGTGTAATATGAAGTGCTGTTTTTGAGCCTCTCTCCTGCATCTCTGCCGAGTTAGTTGTAACAGATAAAGCACAATGCTGCTTTCTGTTTATCGACCGTAACTGCTGGCGACCCTCTTCATGATGCAGTGATGCTCAAGAATGGTAGAAACTTACATTTTCCATAAAAGATACAGTCTGGTAGCAGGAACATCAAGGTGGAAAATTCAGTTTCGTTGGTTTGGCAGTTTTCTCGTGGTGCTTTTTATCATAAGGTATAAAAACACCAACTATCTGCCATATGAGCGGCACTTGGTCAGAGAGCTTCCATTTTTAATTATCTTCTCACAGGAACTCTGATGAACGGGACATAAGCCGATCTTAAAATGTTGATATGATGCCTTTTCTTAAACAGTTATTTGTCATCTTTGCTTAGAGGACCACAGTTTATTGAGGTAAAAATGTGTACAAATGTGGGTACCCCACAGGGGACCATACTGTGAAGGAGAAATCTGTTCTTTGAAATATTTCCTCACATCATCCAAAGTCAGACTGAATAATCAATATGATCCTGTATCAGAGGATGAGAGGACATGAGAGGAGGTCCTATGAAACAAAAAGTGAAATAGAATGGACCTCAGCAATGCCACAGCAAACTGTGATATTTTAATCCCCACCATCAAAACACAGATACGTCAAAGGCAAATGAAGTACAGCTTTTCTCATTTTCCAATAATACTTTTTTATTTTCAAGAATAAATCTGTTGGAGGTGTCAGAGGAACCTGTTGAAAAAGATCAAATAACCTTGATGGCAAATTCATTTTTAAAATATTGATTCTACCAATTACTGAGATGGGGGAGGTATCCGTCTTTCAACTGAATTAGTAATTTCTTCCATCTCAGGATCATTATTAGTACTAACAACATGTTCTGTGTTTGCCATAGTTTGGACCCGGCGTATGTAGATCATTCTACCACATTGAATTGGAACACCTAATACCATTTTGGGTTCCCTGTTCCATTTTTGCTAAGATGTTTTGCTGACTTTTTTGGCGATAACTCCAAATGCTTCCATAAAATGTAATAAAGCTGGAATTGATTTGTGTAAGTTAGTCATCAATAACACTACTGCAGGAGGTTCATTTGTGAGTGTTAGGAGCAGTGGCAGCAGCCTCCTTTAGTCCTGTTCCTGTCTGTTGGCGTCTTATTGACCCACTTCCTGAAGGTGTTTCCAGTGCCAGCCTCTCAACACATCAAACAGACAGGATCATTCAAACATGACACGGTCCTGGGCTTTTGTTGTCTGGGTTTGTATATTTTGAGCTTCTTGGGTTTTTGCTCTGTTTATGGTTGAACCGTAGTTCCAACCCTACCTGTGTTTAGTATAGTTTATTACAATCTTTTTGACTCTTGTTAGTCCCCTCTGTGTCTCCTCGGTGTTATCCTTTGACGCTTTTGTCTTCTGTCAAGTTTGGTTTTGTGTCCGTGTTTCTAGTATGTTTCTTACTTCCTGTTTTACTTTGGTGACCAGTTTTAGCCTGTGTTTTGTGTCTAGTTTTACTTCCTGTCCCTGATTGTTGCCCCCTGTTCTCCTCTCCCTCCTGTTGCTCGTTTGTCATTAGTCTTAGTGTGTATATAGTCCTGCCTTTCTTCAGTTCAGTTCGGTTGGTCTGATGTTAGTGTTCTTGCTCCCTGAGTTTCAGGCCTGTGCTAGTCTTCTATGGACTTCCTGCTTAAATAAAGCCCGCTTTGAGTTGACCTCATTGTGTTTCCTGGAGTCCTGCGTTTGGGTCCTCTCAGCATTCTCATGCAAATTCTGATGGAACCCGTCGAAAGACAGAAGTTTCTTTATTATTGTTTATAATATTTGATCAGCATCAAAATACAATCAGATGGCCCCAATTTAAAATCACTATATCTCTGCAACCATGCACCGCCCACGAATGAAACGACAGCAAAGGGTGGGGCATAGAGTTCAAAAGACCACAGCTAATGATTTGTAACTCTGTGTAACTGTCCAATGTTGTTATCAAGAAATATACCAAGTAGAAATTGGGTCCATCGTTTTGAAAAACCCAGTACATTATTACATTGTAGTTACAGATGTTCAGTTAGACAAAAATTAATATAAATCTGAAGGCACAAAAAGAAGATTAAATCATAAATAGCATGTATCAAGTTCAAAGATGAAATGTACTTTCAGCTGCTCCCTTGTATCCTCCTTAAGGGGGCGCCACAGCGGATTAATCCACATTGGTAATTTGGGAGAGTTTTTTAAGCCGAATTCCCTTCCTGACGCAACCCTCCATGCTGAGAGGTGCTTGTGTCCCCACCTGGAATCAAACCAGGGACCTTTAACTTGTATGGCAAAAGTGTGAACTGCTACACAGGGACTCTCTGATCAAGTTCAAAGAAACATAAAAAACTCCAAAGTTAGAAACTAGTACAGATGTCCACAGGGAGGAGTTACAGAGTGTGATGTCACAGGTAGTAATGACTTCCTGTGGCGTTCTGTGGAGCATCGTGGTGGAATGAGTCTGCTGCTGAACGTGCTCCTGTGTCTGTCCAGCACGTCATGGAGAGGCTGTGAAGGATTGTCCAATATTGTCCTTGACTTGGACAGCGTCCTCCTCTCTGACACCACTGTCAGAGAGTCCAGCTCCACACCCACGACGTTACTGTCCTTGCAGATCAGTTTGTTGAGTCTGTTGGTGTCCGCTGCTCTCAGTTCTCTATGAAAATGAACAACCAGCCGTCCTGTTACAAACCGTCCCTGGCATTCAGTGTTGTCATTTTAACCCTGTAACACCAGGTGTATCATATTTCATACATGAGGTTTTTAAATTAAATTAAATTACAACTCAACTATGCAAATCGATGTTTCATTTCTTTTTTAAAATTTATCAGAGGGGTCAATAAACACTCCAGAAATTTTCTGGCAATCATGTCATGTTTCAAGCTTTACAGGTTGACAGTTTTTTAAAATCTGACAAACACACATAAAGGTGAGCACTCAAAATGCACTAACAGCTTTGTTTTAACCTGTTTGATGGTGAGCATGCTGAGTTAGAGGTCACTAAATCCAAACAATAAGGTGAATGTGTCTGAAGAAGCTCCATCAAGCTGAACTGCGCAGGTGTTCATAATCACTGGGTATCTAACACACTGCAGGGTTATTTGATCTGAAGTGCAGCTTTAAACCTTAGCAGTGTGATATGAAACCAAAGCAGCCACATTCCCTGTGAGCAGTTCACATGTAGCGGTCAGAAAAACCAGAAAAGCACAAATCTCCAGTTATTCCCTTTTCTTGTCTCTTTTAGCCTCATTATGCACCCAGCTGTTTTTCTGTTGATCTCAGAGTTTTGTACATTATTGCGTGTGCGTGTTAACCTCCCTATACCAAAGCAAATTTTGATTGTTAACTTTAATTTTTGTCTTCTCTCTCCCATAGTCTGTGTCTCTCTTTGCTCTCCTTTCTCTCTCCTCTCTCCCCTCACCCTCAACCGGTCGAGGCAGATGGCTGCCCCCCCCGAGACTGGTTCTGTTGGAGGTCTCTTCCTATTAAAGGGAGTTCTTCCTCCCCACAGTCACCAAGTGCCGCTCACTGGGGAGACTTACCTATAAACTGTTGGAGTAGCTGAAACATTGCCCATGCCAATGTAATATTGGGCTAACCCCTACAAACAGAGCATCCAGCTGATAGCGGGCCACACCAATCCTCAGATCCAGGGTTATAGTACATAACCTACAGTCCCTTCATGGGAACAGGTGTCACTCAAGCTGTCAGAGAAGGGTTCTGGTGAATCTTACACTCCACCGAAAGCAGAAAGGCTAAATGCCTTTAAGGCCCATATGTGGGCGGTCTTTTTGTCCTTCAAGCTCGGGTCCTCTACCAGAGGCCTGGGAGCTTGAGGGTTCTGCACAGTATCTTAGATGTTCCTAGGACTGCGCTCTTCTCAGATGTCATTCCTGGAATCTGCTGGAGCCACTTTCCCAGTTTGGGGGTCACTGCCCCGAGTGTTCAGATTACCACAGGGACCACTGTTGCCTTCACCTTCCACATCTTTTCTAGTTCTTCTCTCAGTCTTTGGTATTTCTCAAGCTTCTTATGTTCCTTGCTCCTCTGCTTGTCCACCACTACTATGTCCGGTTTGTCCAGTTTGTCTGTTTGTATCTGGAAGTCCCACAGTATCTTAGCTTACATTTTGACCTTGGGACTTCCAGGCTGTATATAAACACACACACACACACACACCTACACACACACACACACACACACACACACACACACTACCAGTCAAAAGTTTGGATACACCTTCTCATTTAATGGTTTTTCTTTATTTTCTTGACTATTTACATTGAAGATTTTCACTGAAACCATCAAAACTATGAATGAACACACACACACACACACATATATATGTATATGTGTGTGTGTGTGTGTGTGTGTGTGTGTATATGTGTGTGTATATATACATATACATATATATGTTCACTGGCCTCCTGCATGTATAGTGTGTTACAACTAAAAGAGTGTTTGTGTGAACTGAAATTGTAATTTCCCTATATAGGGATCATTAAAGTATGTCTTCTTCTTCTTATGTAGTGAAGAACAAAGTGTGAAATACCTCAAAACATGTTTTATATTTTAGATTCATCAAATAATTCAAAAACCATTTCAGGTGACTACCTCATGAAGCTCATGGAGAGAATGCCAAGAGTGAGCAAAGCAGTAATCAAAGCAAAGGTGGCTATTTTGAAGAATCTAAAATATAAAACATGTTTTATTTCACACTTTTTTCATCACTACATAATTCCATATGTGTTCATTCATAGTTTTGATGGCTTCAGTGAGAATCTACAATGTAAATGAAAATAAAGAAAAACCATTAAATGAGAAGATGTGTCCAAACTTTTGACTGGTAGTGTATATGTACCAACATCTGTCAATATTTAACATGTGAAGATGTGTGTGAGTAACAGGAGAAAGTGTGTGCCACATATCTGTGCCTTTGCATCAGCAGGACATTCTCTGTGTCTGTGTCCCATCACTGCCTGTTAGCCGGCGGCATGTCCCTGCCAGCTCTTGGCAGTTATTTATTTGCAGCTATGACTGACAGCCGGCCGGCCTCTCTGGCCAGTCGTGTTGTTCCAGCTGGCCAGTAAACACTCTGTTTCTACAACAGTACAAAAAGACTTTAAGCAGCATTGGGATAGTGTCAACGCCAGGTCAGCGTTTTCTAAAAGACCACGCTATTGGTTGTTCAAAAGTGAACCATACTGCATCACTCTTATGTGGTCACACCGTAACTCAACCCAACAACCGTCTGAACGTGTTCTCACTCCTTATTACAGACATGTCAGTCGGAAGCCTCTTCTTAAACATGTACTAATGCTAATAACCGTATCAGTGACATCATCACATTGAATCTGCATTCTCAGCGATTCTCAGAATCAACTGGTTTTAATCCTCTCTTGAGTGGAACACAGTGGAATTGATCATTGTGTTCCAGTCCTTTGCATCCTGACAGCATGGGTGGAAGATTCAAAACCACTCAGAGGGGCCTTTTATAATCATCAATTCTGTTGTTGAGTTTGGAGGACTTTTTGACTTAAATCTGCTCAAAACTAAAAATCTTGAACATGATATACTGCTCACTGTTCTCCACATTCACTGGGCACAGAGAGTCTCAGAGTGAAGTGCATATCAAAAGAGATGTCGCGTTCAAAGAAAGTATTCGAGGCCCAGAGGCCATCAAAGTGTAAAATTACAACAGAAGCCGAAAGGAAGACGTCAAAATGTTCTGTAAAAATCCTTCAGATCAGAAAAATAACATAACAAGCAAATAACAATGTCTCATATCAGCTTATACAAATATATCCTAATATCTGCCTTTATGGCAATAACTAACAAAGGATCCCATCAAAATATGCAGGTAAAATAGAAAAGCATTAAAATAAAAAGATGAGGCAACGTGGGCCTCTGAATCTGTTGATCATAAAAGCACATTATAAATGTTTTCTTTGTCTCAGTAGATACATACATATGTTACATCAGAAAACTGGTTTAGACCAATGGTGGGTGTCATGGTGTTCTGCTAAATAAGAAGTGTTCTTGAAGCTATGGATGAAATATACATAACAAACCACATTAAAGTTAATGATAAAACAAAGGCTTCACACAGATTCCCTTTTCAGTCCCATATAATCCAGTATTTGAATGAATGAGTTGGCAGCATTACATGGGCATTATCTGGGCTCACTGTGGCACACCAAGACAAAAAGTCTTGTCATTGTTCCACTTCGGCACAAGGACTGCGACTGCATGTGTCCATGTTGGAATAAACAGGAAAGACTGGGGGTCATGAATCAGTACAGCAGGAAAGCAGCCTCAGACACACTCTGCATTGGTCTGATCCTAAGCTAGTCTGGGAGGCCTCAAGGAGCGCTAGAGGTTTTCATACAATTTGATCTTATTGTAAATAATTGAAGTGCATAATGCATGAGCACATGGACCGAGGAATGTAGAAATATAAACTCGTACACTATGGAGACACAAACTACTACAACAATGATTAAGAATAAATAAATAAATACAGAAAATACTTAAAAAATAACCTTGTTAGTTTTCACATTAGTTTTCCTCTGTTTATTTGCCACAGAGTGGAGCGGCATGCAGCTCTGGAACACAGCGAGATATTTTAACAGCTCATTAACAGCAGGGCAGCGAATGATGCAAACATCTTTAGATGGAAAAGATCACATCCTAAAACTAAAGATAACTTTAGAAGAGAGCGGTGGGGACTTCTAAGGACATGATGTGATACAAGTACCTTTGATTTTTCATGGGAACTGTCATTTCTCCAAGTAATCTTTGTCCAGCCGTCCATCTTCTACTGCTTTTCGGGTTCGGGTTGCAGAGGCAGCAGTTCAAGCAGAGAAGCCCAGACTTTCCTCTCCCCAGCCACGTCCTCCAGCTCTTCAGGGGGGACACCAGGCCGTTCCCAGGCCAGCTGGGAGACATGGTCTCTACAGCGTGTCCTCCCAGAGAGACGTGTCTGAAACACCTCAAGTGGGAGGCGTCCAGGAGGCATCCTGATCAGATGAATCACCTCGACTGTCTCGTTTGGATGTGGAGGAGCAGCGGCTCTACTCTGAGCCTCTCCCATCATTATCCAAAGTTCATGACCATAGGTGAGGGTAGGAACGTAGGTCGGCCTATAAATCGACAGCTTTGCCTTAGAGCTCAGCTCCCTCTTCACCATGACAGACCAGTACAACGTCCACATCACTGCTGTGATCTGTTTGTCCATCTCCCGCTCCATCCTCCCCTGAGATACTTGAACTCCTCCACTTGGGGCAGGACCTCGTCCACAGAGTACAGTCCACTCTTTTCTAGCTCAGGACCATGGACTCAGACTTGGAGGTACTGATTCTCATCCCAGCTGCTGCACACTGAGTAACAAACTGTCCTCAGTCCCCTCAGTTTGTCCTGAGTTTGTTGCTGTAATCTTTGTTTGATTCCTAAAAAGCCCCAGTGTGACGTCATTCTGGAGCGTTCAGGCTTATCACATGGACTTTATCAGCAGTTTTTATTTAATTAGCCCACGTTTTTAAGAGTTCATATTTTTGCTGTCATACATCCAGAAAAATCCCAGCATAACCTGAGCACTATGTAATGCCACAGGAACATACAAACTGAGCCAAATTATTCTGACAAAATAGCAATGTGACACTAATACCTGTCACAAGTGCTGCCAAGATGCTGCAGGGTTAACAGGGCTTAATATGCTGTGTGATGGGTCCACCTAATGGGCTTGACAATGTGTTTTTGGTTATAAAGAGATGAATATTTTGAAAAAATATGGGTACCTCTAAACCTATTTGAAAAAGCATTACAATCCCTAAGGCCCAAACAAAGGACACAGCAAGAAAAGACAAACCGTCCTCTCCCCACAATTGTAATCTGCAGCTCCAAAGCACACCATAAAATCCTGTCAGCCGTCATCATGACTTAAAGTGTTCTGAAACCTCAGCCATGCTGAAACCGACAGCATCATTTCAAAGAAGGGTGAAAAAAAGGAAATACCAAATCCTCCACTGAGGGATAGACGCATTCTTCCTGAAGTTCCTGAAGCCTTCAGCTGGTCACAAAAGGATCTGGTTGTTAGGTTTTGTAGAAGAAATTATTCGAAGGTGAAGGAATCACCTAAGATTTGCTCGCCTTGGTAAAAATTAGATTTTTTTAATCCATTGTAAAGGAGGGCTTTGAAAATGCATACTTCACAACACACTGGTGCTGCAGTTTCTCTCAGGTTCTGCTTTCTGTTTGCTTTTTGTGTGAAGATCGATTGGTCCTGAGGAGAGCTGCGTTTTCAGGACAGTGACTGGTTGTCACCTCACTTTGGGAGATTCTAAGTTCATTTCAGGGCAGCCTGTTTTTTTTCAGCTGAAGCTGCATGAATAGATTTAAAAGTACACGACCCTCCAGAAAACAGCAAAGCCACCGTGACTCACTTGAAAACACAAAATCAAAAGGCAGATTGTTTTCTTGCAACAGGTATTCTATCATTGTCTGCTGTGGCTGGAGGCATTATGTTTTCAGGTTGTTCCAGCAGTCTTACACAATATGTAAGGGACATCAGAATCAGAATAGGTTCATAATCCCAGAGGGGAAATTAGATTTTCCTATAGATGCTCAGTTATACATAAAGAAATAAGTCCGGCTCCATGCCCACAGCATTACTGACCTTGCAGATCAGTTTTTTCAGTCTGTTGGTGTCCACTAGTCTCCACTGACTAAAACACCCAAAGTGGCTCGATTTAGAATCTGGATCTAGGATTTTTGAAGGATTCTTCAGTATTGTGAGTTAGGGCTGTCAGCTTTGGAGGAGGTGTTCTCATTCAATATGTATTTGTCAGACTTGTATATCAGAATATATGAGTCACACAAATAGGATTTCCTAAGGTTTCTGGCAGGCCACTTACTGCAGATCGTTGGATCTAGAGAAAGCATATGATAGGGTGCCAAGAGCGGAACTGTGGAATTGTATGAGGAAGTCAGGAGTGGCAGAGAAGTATGTGAAGGCGGTGCAGGACATGTATGAGGACAGTGAGCCAGAGGTGAGGTGTGCAGTAGGAGAGACAAATGGGTTGAAGGTGAGGGTGGGATGACATCAGGGATCAGCTGTGAGCCCCTTCTTGCTTGCAATGGTGATGGACAGATTGACAGATGAGGTCAGGAAGGAGTCTCCGTGGACTATGATGTTCGCAGATGACATTGTGATCTGTAGTGAGAGTAGGGAGGAGGTGGAAGAGAGCCTGGAGAGGTGGAGGTGTGCAGTGGAGAGAAGAGAGCCTGGAGAGAAGAGGAATGAAAGTCAGTAGAAACAAGACAGAGAACATGTGCATAAATGAGAGGGAATGGTGGAATGGTGAGATGCAAGGAGCAGAGGTGGTGAAGGTGGATGAGTTTAAATACTTGGGATCAACCATCCAAAACAATGGACAGAGCACAGGTGAAGAAGAGAGCTCAGGCAGGGTGGAGTGGAGTTTCAGGGGTGCTTTGTGACAGAAGGATAGCAGCAAGAGTGAAATGGAAGGTTTACAAGACGGTAGT